>CM076670.1:1837618-1871846 GCA_038496675.1 Rachycentron canadum | reverse complement strand
GTGTGTGTGTGTGTGTGTGTCCTACCAGGAATGTATTGGAGCAGTGACCACAGATGACCCTGATGCCAACGGGCTGATGCTGTGGTTCAGGACTGTCCCTCCCGATGTGAACTGGTCCCAGGTTGATGATGCGTTTACTGACAGGAAAAAAAATAATATACATGCAGATTTGAACCAGTGGGTCTTCAGGAGTCCTGCAACATTATTCTGTAACTTACTGAGAGCACAGTCACGTGGATTTACAGTAAAACACAAGCTTATACAGCTAAACTGAGGCTGGTTCATTAACACAGGCAGGAATACAACTTTACAAATGCTCCTCCTTATATTTCCTGTTGCCCCGTTACACTTCAGAGTCCATCAGTGAGTCTTCGACAGCTGTGTTACCTCATACGTGGCCCACACTGGGATTTTTACTCACTGCTCCTGGGCCATACACGGCCTCTGGCTCATCCTACGTAGGAGGATTTTAGTTCTAACCCAGCTGCAGCTGGGAGCTTCAAGGCCCATCCACGCATCTCAGTTGTGTAGCCAGCGTGTGGTCAGGGCTCAGAGTAATTAAAGCCTGAACTCAGTTTGACCTGAGCTTGTGTCATATCTGAGGCTGAGGCGTTAAAACAAAAAAAAATAAAATAAAAAAATCCACCACAAGCTGAAACCAAGGACGGCCCTGAACACAACTGTAAACATGGACTTGATTTATATTTTCATTAGTTCTGGGTATCAAACTCTCTGTAGATTATGATGCCAAGCTAAACGTACCTGAAACACAGAGGAGTGAAAACTGTTGGTGCTGAACATCTGCTCAGGATCGTGTTGCTTATGTTTGGCTTTTGTTTCTCTCAATTTAAAAAAGACTTTTGATCCATTTCTTCAGCTGAGGGATGAAACTACTTGGCACCAAAAATCAGATTTTTTTTTTTGACACTCGTGTCTGGGTATGTTTTCGTCTGTTTTTGTCTTTGAGAAATGTGTGGTTTTGGTTTGACACTGAGTGAAAAAGATTTATACCATGAGGGAAGTTAAAAGTTGCTCAGTCCAGTTAACGTTCTGCTCTTTCAGCCGCACATATGACTCAATGTGTTATTTTAAAACCGGCAACCACAACTGACACGAGCCCATTTGGTCAAACGGGAAGAATTGATGGTGATGTTTTAAACAGTCGACCTGATAAAGAACCTTTCTTTTCTAGAGCGGCTCAAACACACAATCTCATCAGTGGCTGTGTTTTCCTGAGCAGCTGATGGATGAGCCTCCTCCTCTGCACAGATGGAGCAGATTGTAACAAGCCAAAGCTGATATGGGTGAAAAATAATCCCTCCCTGTTTCTCTGTCTCACCAGTACGGTCTTGGACAGGCGATCCTCTGCGACGTGACTTTGCAGATCAGGAGACAGTTGCACGGACAGCGGACATACTTCTTTCCAACGGGAGCGTTCTTGATCGGCTGAGATGAAAACAGAAAAAAAAAGGAATAAGAAAAAAACAAAACAAAACACAGCACTTCCTCAGTTTTTGGTTCGTTCACTGGTTCAGTTTTAATCTCATCAGCAGAAACTCTGCACATCTTCTTGGATGGGGACACGGACAGACTTCCTGAGAGAGGAAACATGAGACACTGCTCACGTCTGGATGGTGAAACGTGACCCTAAGTGCATCAGTCTGATGCTTTCTGAATACAGTGGTTATCACTCTATTATTTAGCTATGAAACCATTTCAAACGTGGTAAAAAGCTGACCAATCTCTGGTCTTCGTGGTTTGTTAAATATGCAGTTGTGTTTTATTTAATGTCCATGTTTCAGCATCTGGAGACAAATAAACACTAATTTCTAAATGTTAAACAAACTAGACTTATACTTAAAAATAAGCTGTATTGTGACTTCAATACTAGATACTCAAACCAAGTTTCCAAAAAAGTCAGATTTTTCAATGAGAAGTTGTGTTTTTGATCACAAGAAAAAATACAAGCTGTGAAGGAGAAGGTGGCTGGTGTCGGCCTTCTCCAGTTCATGCTTGTGGATTGTGGAGTTAGAGTTAAATACCAGAGTCAGACACCAGTTTATTGCCTAGGAGGTTTTGTTTGGGTACAAAACAGTAACTTTAACAACAGAATAAAGTAAAATATTTAAAATACAATGAGAGAAAAATATATGTAAATGTTCTGTAGGTGGGGGTGGGGGGTTATTAGTGGCTTTGCCGATGAGGCCAAACTGTTCTTATGGCGAGAGGTTTTGAGTGCAGCGTCTCGGCAGAGGGGAGGGGTTGAAAGAGTTTGTTTACAGGGTGGGAGGGGTCAGCTACGATCTTCCCTGCTCACCTGGGGGTGCGCAGGTCCTGAAGGGGGGCGGATTGCAGCCAATCACCCCCTAAGCCGAGTAAATGATTCGCTGCAGTCTGCTCTCCTCAGCAGTGACAGCAGAGCACCAGGGGGTTATGGGGGAGGCGAGGACGGACTCATCTCGTCTGCGTCTGACTCACCGTTGCTTCGTTGCAGATGCTGCACTTCACCACGTGCTGGTGCGTCTTGCCCTCCACCGATATGGCGCTCTGACAGACCCGGCAGCTGATGACCGGAGCGCTGCTGCTGTCCGGGCTGCCCTGCGGCGAGTACGGGGGTGGAGGATCGCCTGGTCCCACCAAGCTGGGGAACGGTGCCAAACCTTGAGAAAGGCACGACCAGGATGGAGAAGTTTGGTTACTGAAGAAAAACAGGATCTCAAATCCCACTGATATTTAGTTAATGACAAACACAGAGCAAAACCAGAAAACTGTCAAAACAACCCACATTAACACATCGTGATGTGTGGATCTGACCTGCTCTGCACTCTGTCCTGATTGGGTGATACAGTCTGTCAATCACAGTGTAACCACGCCCCCTAATCCATCCCCTGCTTTCTGGTCTATTTTCCTCTAAATGGACCATCATTTAATAAATGAACATCATGTTGTATTGAAGAAAACGTTTACTGAGATAATAAATGACGTGGGAGGTAGAGGGACATCTTCCCATAGATTCAATGCGATCTGACTTCTTTCAGACCCGTCTAGGCTACGTCCATATTTATATACGGTCTGTGA
This sequence comes from Rachycentron canadum, assembly GCA_038496675.1. Taxonomy (NCBI): domain Eukaryota; kingdom Metazoa; phylum Chordata; class Actinopteri; order Carangiformes; family Rachycentridae; genus Rachycentron; species Rachycentron canadum. The sequence continues at coordinate 1,868,768 of CM076670.1, read as the reverse complement.
TGTGAACACAAGCAGCCTCACAAAAAATAATAACAAAATAACACGACAGAACAAAGGTTTATCTGAATTAGAAGCTGTCGAAACATAAAAACTTTAACCCAACAAAATGAATTAAACGAAACCACCTGGAACAAACACAGAAGCGCTAATTTCACACAACAAAAACATATCTCATTTGAGTATTGCTGAAGTTGTCATTTGCTAAACTGATCACAGAACATGATGTGTCAGGAATCTGGTGACATACAGTCTTGACTTAACTTCCTGGACTCCCTGGTCTCTGACTGCACCACCGATGGTGGTTTTCTGTACTTTGACAGTTTCTGATACTCTGTATTACAGAAGCATGTTAGTCAGCTTCAAACGAGGTGCCTGCAGGGTGTGTGGGCTCCCACGGTAGATACGTTCAAGCTTTGTACCCAGGTTTTATCAGTGTAGTCGAATGCCTATCAGGACACACAGTGAGTAAACAAACAAAAAGTCAGTGTTATGGCAGCGACCCATGCTGATACAGTGATTGAAACAGGATGTTCCTCTTTGTCCTCAAACAGGACCCCCAATCCTCTATGCTGTAACTGCACCACAGGGACCATTAGAGTTTCTGTCCTGCAGCATATTAAATTACCTCTTAGGGAACCAATGAAACATTAACTTATTGGCCTATTGTTTTTACGGTGACTCATTAATTGGTCAGAACATATATCAGTTTGCAGGACATTATCTGTGAGCGACACACCCAAAGGCCAAACTTTATCAAGTGTACAACAGGAAATCGAGGAAGGAGAGGAGTGAGAATATAAAGATTAAAGTCAGAGGAAACAGCCAAGGAAGACAGGAAAAAAGGGGGTAGATAACAGAGATATGTCCAAAAAAGACGGACTAATGGGCTAATAATATATCAATTCATCTGTCAATTATTACTGATAATTAGATTTTTTTTTTTTAACGAACCGATTAGTCAATAAAATGCCTGAAAAAATGGAACCCAACATGGCGTCTTCAAATACCTTGAATTGTTTGACAGATTAACCATTGAAAAGGTTGAAAACTGAAACAAAAAAAGAAATGAGCAAATCACGTGGTAAACTCTCTCCGTCTATTTCAAGATCTGTCTTAAAACATGGGCAACATCTCCTCCGACATGTACCGATCAATGATCTGATGCAATTAGTCAATCAATAGAAACCAAGACCAAGCAACTGTTTGAGCCATCAATTGATATTTGGAGTCATTTTGAAAGCCAGGGATATTTCCAGCCTGTGAAGTAAATCATTTCTGTGATTATTTAACTAATACGATGGTTAATTTCAGAATTTGTTAGTATTTCTTTTAAGATAAAGGAAGAAAATCAATGTTTGTTATGGATAAACTTGTTGGTAGTGTTTTATATCTGTCTGATTACACTGTTAGTTTCTTGTTATCGTGACAAATTACTGTTGTACTGTTTCCTATGTCTTCACTGAACCTTTATTTAGAGAAAAAAAAAGCTTTTTAATCGTTTGTAATTGTTTTGTTGTGACACAAATAAAAATCACTAATTGTTAACGTCAGTGCTGAGAGTTTTCCCTCTTTAATAAACAGATAAATGAGCAAAATGAAAGGACTGTGGGCATCTCTGCTGGAGAGATCAATGCCTGATCAATTGTTTCTCATCGACTTGCCATTGCAGATCAATAAGAAAAAGACTGATCAGAAATCAATGAAACTACCTGAACAGCAACACATATGTATATAAAAATAACACAGTCACTACTGAATACTGCTAAAAGTGTTGGCTATGTTTGTCATGGCCATTGAACATGTTATTTACAGCTAACGTTAGCCAAAGTGCTAACTCGCTAGCTCGCAAACCGAAACTACCGCGAGCTAACGTTTGTTTACAAGTGGATTTTAGTCTAAATACCGACGAAAGTGGTCGATATTACCGCTCAGAAAACCCGTGAACGCGTCTGTATCGCGCTGGCTAAGGTCTACGAACCCGGCAGGGGACATACTCTGTGGTTTAGGCGGATATCCGTGGGAGCTGCCCCCGGGAGAGAAGCCGTTGGTCCCGTCGTGCTGCTCGGACAGAAGCGGCGACCGTTCCCCGTCCGCCATCGCTCCCACCGGCCCTCAGCCTTTCGCGCCGCCGAGGGGAAGAGTCTTAGCAGCGGCGGGGGGCCCCCAGACCTCCGTTAGTGATTTTCTGGAAGAGTCGCCGAGGAGATTTGAAGCCCGGAGTCCGTCAGTTTGACGTCCACATGACACTGCGAGAAACACCGAAGGCGGAAACGAAGCAACGAAAACATCTGTCACGTGACCGTGGTCCGAGCCACGGCTATGATCGACAGCGGTTTCGACCAATGAAGTGGCTCGGTGAGGATGGGCGGGTCCAGTGACGTCCTTTGACTCGTTGGACTCTTTGACAGTCCGGGCCGCGTTCAAATACTCAAACAAAGCTTCCTTTACCGTGTGTTTTAGCCTCTTTTCAGGCAAGGAACCAAAGTTAAGGATGCTGTTCTTTGGTCAAACTTCACATAAAAACATCTGAACATTACACAGCTGTATGGAAGCCAACGGGAAATCAAATTACTAGGTTCTTTTGCATTGAAAAGCCAATGAATTAGTGACCACACTGATTGTGAATTTGATTTTAGTTTAGTTTAATTCAAATTCTTCCTTCTTGACTTTATTTGGTATGAAATTCTTTAACCTAAATTCTCCAAATTAACTTAACTTCGATGTGTACATTGCAATCATACTTTAGGTCATAGAAATGGCAGCGTTGGCTGATCATAAAACTTTCTTTAAATCATAAACCATTTTTTTTTCAAAATCAATGAAATGCAGAAGAAAAATTAAAAAAAGAAATAAATTACATTTAGAAAGATATTCGTCACTGAGGGTGATTGCCGGGAGTCGGGTAGGCATGACCCCGTCATCCAGTTGGTAAACACTACGGCCAATTCCTATTAGTAGGAAATCATATCCTAATACTAGTTTGCTTCCTTGTCTTACCTGCTGTTTCCTGCACTCCAGCTCTTCCTGTTCCTCATCCGCTCAACTCTGGCCATGTTTACCTCTGCTGAGCTCCAGCTCAACCTCTGGTCCTGGATCTTCCACCACCTCCAGCTGTTCAACTGCCCGATTCACCTACACGCACTGGATTCTCCCCAAAACCGTCATCCAGCTCCCAGAGTCTCTGCTCCACTCATTCTCCCCATTCAATTTCCATCATTCTCAACTGTGCAGCTAAACTGGTTAAACTTTATTCTACCTGTCCATGTCTTCATTGTGGGTTCAGCTATTACAAACCGAAACAATGAAGAAATGTGCTTGATTGCCAAGTGCTATCAGCTCCTTTTAGCAGACAGGCATTGCATTTTTATTTCAAAATAAGAGCATGCTAATATAATGTAATGGAGCTCTAAATATTTCCTTTAAAATTATACAAAATTAAAGGACATAATCTTAACTGATACTTTACCTTATATATAAAACCCTTAAATCTGTTGAACGTGAAGGGGAACTGCTGCCGACTGTTCAGACAACAAACAGATCATTGTTTATTGTTGTTGTAAACCAGCTAAAGAAAAACAAGATCATGATATTTGAATCCAGTAACTATGAAATGTGTAAGTCATTTGGTTCACGCCACTTAAGACTGTTGTCTAATGCCTCAATGGGCTTCACTAAACTTACCACACGTGAGATGGATTTACAGAATAAAAACATTGTGTCTTTTATCCATTTTCAACTTTGGAAACAGTTAGAGCTTCACATCAAATCAAGTCTTGTCAACTTGTTTTGTTGTGGATGAAAGAGAAAGATAAAACAGATGATTTCTGCATGAGTGACGACTGAATTCACTGCACTTCATCATTTGTCAACTCTGATCATAATCTTATGATGATGATGATGATTATACAAGACATTTCCTCATACCAGAGAGGTAGTCTCCTTAAGTACACATGTTAGCGTTGGTATTAGGTTGTGTAAAGAGATTAACACTTTTACTATGTCGCTCTCTCTGCTGTTGCTGCTGCTGGTTGGCAGCTCCCAGGCTTCTCATTTCTTGGGGACAGTGATGACCTACTACCCAAAAGACACTTTCACCAATGGATCTGTTCAGGTACATACAGTTTCTTTCCAAACATCTTTTTGAAATTTGAAAGAACATACGTAAATATAACAAAAATGAAGTTTAAGGAGTGAAAAACAGCAGAAATTTAAAAGTGATATCATCATTTTGATGTTTTGATACGTGTCTTCAGAGTCACATCTTTTCAAGTTAGCGACCTGAAATGGATGGATGTTGTCAATAAACCATAAAATGTCTTCACTGTAATACCACAGGTGGTGCTTCGCTATAAGTTGAACTTCGACACTTGCACAAATGTGAGTTGGATGTGTTTCAAAAGCGAATGTGGGAATGAGAGTTTAGTGCTGAAAACTTTCGAGAGCAGTGAAGATTGGTGCCAGACGAAGGGAAAGTCGACTCGGCTGCTGCCCAATAACGCCGGGTTTCATCTTGTGTGAGTACAAAACACTGTGGGACAAATTGAAAATGTCAACAGTAAAACTAAACTAAACGTATTTTGTAAGAAGTATCATCGTCAGTTTACCATAAAGCCTTTTTGTGGTTAAGTTGTGGCATCCTGCCAGTGAAGGTGATCAACGCCAGTGGTCAGTGCCGCTGAAGTGAAAACACACAACGATCACTGACTTTTCTGTGATCTTCCACCACAGATTGGACAGTAGAAAATATATAAATGATACACAAAATGGCACCATGTCTTGGAGAGCGTTTACCGTGGTTGAGCTGAGGAAACGATCAGACACTGGCAAAGCCAACACATCACCCCTGACTACGATCCTGCCTGCACTGAGGTATGAGCCTCCTCCCTCTCTGTGCTGCTGTCTTTTTGTTTTATTATAGCTCTAAGTATTTAAACAACTTTGCATGTCATATGTTGGCATCGGTAATTGCAACTTACGAAACAATGAAAGGCGTATTCAATTGTTAAGTATTTAAATAACCGCAACCAGACAAACACTTGATAGGGAAACACCTTTACAGAGTTGCGTTCAAGTTCAAGTACAAGCTTAGAGTTAAAAGAGCATCGGTTTTGTATTTAGAGGAAGTGAGTCAGCTTTAAAATGAAACATTAAATGGACATCTCTAATCTAATCATCATTTCTTTCTACTGAATAATGAGATAAATAAACACATTAATAAATAAACAGCTACGAAATAACCCATGGCCCAAATTTGAATATAACAGGTGGAAAAAAATAGAGCGGGGAAATAAATGTGGCATTAGGAAATGAAAGTAAATTATATATTTATATTTACATTTATCTATATATTTATAAATATATTACACAATTTATACATTTCGGGATTTATTTCACAGCTGTATTCATTTATTTACGTATTACTTCTTTTATTTAATAAAGACTGAAATTGTATTACATGATGCTTTGTATGGAAACTAATAAAGGAAGCCACACAGTAGAAAAATGTACTTTTTCTGTCACTCTCTCCCTCTCAGAGTTCCTTCGAACTGTCAGAGAGATTTCAGCCTGTTGGCGTTTGACCCTGACGGAGACCAGGTTAAATGTAGATATGGAGAAATGCCCTATTTAGAGTGCAACCCCTGTACAACACCATCTGTTCTCCGCCTCTCATCAGTGAGTAACTACTGTTAATGTCCTGTCATGTGTTGGACAGATGATTAGCACCAAAACTGCAATTCAAGTCAATATATTTGGTACAAGTGAGAAAAGTTGGTCCAAAACACGTCTGTAGTGAGTCCAGAATAAATGATTACTAAAATTGTAGTAGCTTTACATCCAAAGTTTTATTCCAAATTAAATGTTCCATCCTGAATTTCAAATATTTTCCTTATTTGACCTTATGGGTGTTTTTTTTTTTTTTAATACTCCTGCAGTCGTGTTCTCTGTCATTCAGACCCACCAACAGCAGCAATGAAGGTCCTTACACAGTCCAGCTGGTGATGGAGGACTTTCCCAAACAGACTATCAACCTGACGCAAACCAGCATTATTTGGGTTACGAAAACTACCAATAACTTTATCAGCAAAATACCTGTCCAGTTTGTTTTCTGGGGTAAGAGTTTGTCTTTGGGTGCATGGGGTATCTCCACATCTCTGCGGTGGGTGGTGCAGATGGTCTTTTAAAGTCCATCAGTTTGCTCCAGGCTGAAAGACATTAACAGCCATTCAATGAATTGTAATGAAATTAGTTTTTTTTTAGTATTCGTGGTTACCAAATGATGAATCCTTGCAACTTTGGTGACCCATTAACTTTTCATTTAGAGCCATAATGAGTCTCATATTTGTGGATTGATGGATGACTATATACCTGTCGTTAGCAACCAAACCTAAACCAATAAACTAAAACTGAAAGGTGAAGATCATGAACATGATCGATTGAAACGTTTTGTATGTTAGCATTTAACTGTCTGCACATTAGCATCCAGACATTAAACAGAGGCTCTAGCATGGCTGTCGACTCTTAAAGTGCCGGTATACTTTAACAGATACATGAAACGTTCATGAACATTTGTGCCATCCTTAGACAGGTTTGCCGTTTTGTGTTGTTCCAGTGGATCCTGTGGTGCCATCCTGCACAGAGGGACTTTATCTGCCCAAGTTCCTGCCTCCAACCCCGGCCAACAAAGCAGTGCTGCACACCTCTGTCAATAACTCTGTGAACATCAGCATCAAGGCAGAGACAAGCATCTCCACGTAAGGAAGCAAGAAGCACTTATCCGCTGACACATCAGCCAAATGGTTTATTGTTTGACAGAATCTGGTCTATTTTCTTATGGAACTGATGCACAAACAGGTTTGACAAGAGTCCAACGAGCACAACACAACCGACTGTATGGTGCTGTCAGGTTATACATAAACACCAGTGTGTGTTGTTTTGGCACCAACAACAACAAAAAAAACAAATTAGCATATTTGAGTCAGCAAAATTCTCTGCCAACAAGGAAACACAATGAAAAAAGCTGAATGAAGCTGCTGCAGGATTCTGATAACATCGCTGCAGAAAACAGCTCTTCTCATTCGTGGGTGTGGAAGCTTTGGGAATGCTTGAGTAATTTCCTTTTCTGTGTGTTGAAGCATCTCTGAGCTGCAGTTCAGCGGTCCGTACAACATAAACCAGACGACGCTGGCAGCAGGAGACTACGTCCTGAGTTGGACACCGTCTCAAGACGAAGCTGGAGAAAGCCATCCCATCTGCTTTGTCGTCCAGGCAAATAATAGGCAAGTCAGTCCTTTGTCCCGTGAACAACATCCCAAGGAAAAGTACACAGAAACAGTATAGAAATACATAAAACTAAACCTCTAATGTTTGGTTTTAGGTATTTAGTGAGTCACTAATGCCTATATCAATTAGTGTGTACAGTATTTATTATTTTATCTGTTTAATAATTCAATTGTCACTCAGTATCAGTTTATCAATGTAAGTACATTAGTGGTTATAGTATCGTAGTTATAGTGTGAAACATTTATTCATCTAATGTTAATCTTCTCATGTACTGTAACTCAATAGGAAAAATAGCTTGTTGACCATTGTATGTATAGATGTATATTGTATATCTGTATGTGTGTAAATGACCATGTCAACATTGTGAAAACAAATTCCCTTTGAACCAAGAGGCTGAACATTTATATTAAATATAAATAAAATAATTGGTAAGGTGATTTAATAACTAAGCTCCTGATCGTTTTGTTTCCACAGTTCAGTGAAGTATCAGTCAGAGCTCCGATGTGTCATTGTGACAGTTGGACCTGGTGAGTACAAGTCTCATTGTTTTTCATTTCTGATTCTCAGCGTTCAAGTTGATATGTGACCAACCCTTTTATTTTCACTCCTCTTTACAGACACATCAACAACTACAACAACTACAACTACAACCACACCAACAACAACCATAACAACCACTCCATCAACAACTACAACTACAACCACACCAACAACAACCATGACAACAACCACACCAACAACTACAACTACAACCACACCAACAACAACCATAACAACAACCACACCAACAACTACAACTACAACCACACCAACAACCACACCAACAACCACACCAACAACTACAACCACACCAACAACAACCACACCAACCACAACCACACTAACAACAACCACACCAACAACAACCATAACAACAACAACCACACCAACTACAACCACACTAACAACAACCACACCACCAACTACAACCACACCAACAACAACCATAACAACAACAACCACACCAACAACTACCTCACAAACAACAACAACACCAACAACAACCAAACCAACAACTACCACACCAACAACGACCACACCAACAACAACCAAACCAACAACTACCACACCAACAACAACCACACCAACAACCACACCAACAACAACCACACCAACTACAACCACACCAATAACAACCACACCAACAACAACAACCATAACAACAACCACACCAACAACAACCACACCAACTACAACCACACCAACAACCACACCAACTACAACCATAACAGCTACAACCACACCAACAACAACCATAACAGCTACAACCACACCAACAACAACCACACTAACAACAACCACACCAACAACAACCACACCAACAACAACCACACTAACAACAACCACACCAACAACAACCACACTAACAACAACCACACCAACAACAACCATAACAACTACAACCACACCAACAACCACCACTACACCTCCAGCAGTCATTACCACCAAAGACACAACAGCTTCCCCAGCTCCTGTAACCAATGACACTAATCAGAGTGAGTACAACAAATATAATCATCTGTTACTAGACTTACTGGATATATAAGAAAGAAGAGATTTAACTGTAATGTAACACTGATTTTCAGGACACATCTGAATTACATTATAATACTGAGCTTCTGTGCTTCTAGTTGCTGTCGGTCTGAGAATAAAGCTCACCTCTTTAATTCCATTATCTGAAGCCTTCATCAGGGAAACCGTTATACAACAAGTGAGTTCCTTCTTGTCTAATATTATTAAGCTACCAGATAACCGCACAATCCAGAGTTAGGTAGACTTCATAATAAATATATGAATAAAAAAGCTGAGGAGCAAATGTGTCAAATTCAAGTATCATATGCGTCAATATTCTAAACTTTTCAGAAGTAAAAGTTTAGAATACTAGAAACTGTAATTGCATGTATCAGTCCTCAGCTTTCATACTCATTATATCTCATATGACTGTGATCATATGTCAGCAGTTTGTTTCCTTTTCCAGCTGAAAGATACATTTGTGGGTCAAGGGCTACCAGCAAACATCACTCTGAGCCTCGTGAGCAGCAGCTACCTGAACATTACAACCACAGCGACCTCTGGTGGTTTATCATGAAAGTGTAATGACCTTTACTTCTACTCACTTTCTGTTCGACTCACTGTGGGAACATTTTCTGTATAAAACTGTTATTCCTTATTTTAAAAGCTACATTAAATTCAAATGAATGAATGAATAAAAGTACTATGCATAGACTTGTATGGGACACCTAACACCTTTGTTGCAGTGAATTCAGTCAGCTGGAAGTTTGAAAATGATAAAGACGTTTATGAAGTGTCTGTGGCTAACTTTTTATTTGACTTTTCAAATGTTGACTACAAATGGATGAGTAGATCTTTTCTACTGGTGCCTGCGGCCTCTAGGAAATAGCCACACGTACTTCACGTCTTCTTCCTGTCGTCATAATACGGACGAGGGTCCAGTGTTTCAGTACATTGCATACATGCAAGTTTTGTGTAAGTAAGTTTTAAAAATTCTTGATTTCTTGTTTTCACACATAAACTCAAACCTTCTGTAGCTCACATCTTGGGACCCTTGACCCTTGTTTCTTGGGAGGATAGTGACGCGTCTTGCTTTACTTTCCTTTTCCTTTTCCTTGTTTGTGTCTCCTGCTGTGTTGTGGCCTAAAAGCTGTATAACACCCAATACTGGAAACCTGGATTTACTCAATGAGTTTGATCCAATTATCCAACACAACCTGTTCTATAAATAGACTTTGTCACTTGACTCCCGAAAGCCTTTTTGGAAGAAAGTCTTTACTGGCCAAAAGAACGACATACAATTTCATTTATAGGCCTCTGTTCAGAGAGATAAATTAAAAGTCACCTGGGAGTCCTTAGTCCTGTCTTGATTTGGGTGGGACTGGTGGACACCTCAGCCTCTTGAAGCTGAAATAAGTATTACAGAAACAAACACCTGCCAAAAAAAGCCATATTTTTTTCAAAGATGCAAAAAAAATTTTGAAATCTTATCTATGCAAAACAAAACAAAACCAAGACAAAACAATAACATTCACTTGCCCTCAGGACGTCTGCGTGTCTGAGAACCGGTCCATCCATGTCTGTGATGGATTTTTTACCAGTAAGTATTTCTTGTCAACTGTGACTGCATGTGCCAACTTTTTCATGTTTTGTTCCCTCCTCTGAATTACAGGCCGGACTCAGATTGACAGTGATGTTAAATATTCAGCCTGTAGCTGAAAACAGGTTTCATTGGACACATTAGTACCACTTAGTAGTGCAGGAAGTCTTGGTCAAATAACTGAATGGCACTGTCAGTTATTTCGCACAACTGGCCCCAGATTCTTTGTCAGTGATCCAGTGGAAGACGCAGTCAGCTGTCATGCTCCAGTCCATCTCCATATCAATACCATGAGCACCGAAGGGCCACTTTGACGCCACCTAAAGAGGTTAACATGACTGGAACTGAAAATGAGTCTTATAGTGTGTGCAAGAGGCTTCATAGGTATAATTTCAGCTAAAGATATAAGGTCTTTCTCAAGATACTGATACTGAACCATTCCAGCCCACCAGCACGTCAGTTTCGAGGGGCCTGTGGGTCTGTCTGCTTTACTGGAGCTCGACAAACAGACGACCCAGAACATCCATCCGATCCAATCAACCTAACCTAACCTCTGGACTGCAGGAGGGAGCCGGAGACACAAGCACAAGGAGAATGTGGAAGCAGTGCCAACACTACCCTGGGGCCGCAGGGTGCAGGTGAGTAGGCGTGAGCAGGGGAATAAGTCGCCACGCCCTGATAGAAAACAAACAGAGAGAGAGTGACGGACTGGGACGAATAGGACACGCCAAGGATGGGAAAAACAGCAGAAACACTCGGGATGATGGAGGAATACTGGTTACTGGTACACAGCAAACTCGGGGCAGGTCCAACCAAGTCTTAGATAGTCTTAGGAAAATTGGCATCGATTGGGGGCCCTTGGCGTGTCCATCTGGTCCTTTACAGTACGTACACTGTCCCCAGTGTACACACTGCCACTCTCTGAGAAAGCTCGGCTCCCCACCCCTTCAAGACTCATAGGGTGGAAAACGTCAGTTGCAAACATGAATAGAAATCTGTAGCAACAGATTAACTGGCAGCCAAAGAGCAGGTCTTACCAGTGGCATGGATGGCTAATCACCAATTGCATATAACAAAATGATACTGCTACTCTTTTGTCAAGTCTCGTCATTGTCTCAGTCAGCGTTTCCTCATACCAAGTCATTCCCCAGATCAGCGCGAAGAAAGGGTGTAGGTGGTATTTATTTACTGTTTTTGAGGAGGTAGACTAAGCACATTCACTATGTCGCTCTCTCTGCTGCTGCTGCTGCTGGTCTGTGGATCCCAGGCCTCTCATTTCTTGGGGACGGTGATGACCTATCACCCAAAGACCCCAAACTCAGATGGATCTGTCCGGGTATGTACAGTTTCTTTTTTTCCCCCAAATTTAGCAGAAATAATATTTTACCTTTGACACTTTGACAGCTCAGCTCAAGTTTCACAACTTGTGACACTTCCTACAGGAAAGGTTATGATAATACAACACTCACATGGCTCATGTGCATATTAATCATATCATATTAGTTCACCAGGCTGAATTAGACAAACACACCAAAGTTGAAGCGTTTTTACTGCGAGTTTTGTGCTTTGCTTCATCCTGGACAGCGTCCAAAGAGTTGAAGGGATGGAGGAGGACAGTGAGATTTTAGAGCCATTTCTCACAGTGAGAGCAGCACATACATTTACTAACCCTGCAGATAATCTCCTCTGAGCTGAAACTCACCGTGAACTCCCATCAGGCCGAGGGGAGCTGCACAGTTTGGTGATAATTCTCTGTAGAGATATGATAAGAATCAGGCTTTTAATGCAAAGGAATTGTTGTATTTATGGGATAATAATATGAAGCGGAGCAAGTTTAAGACCAATTCTTTATTTATACATTTGTGCGTTTTCTCAGAAACGGCAAAAGTGTCAACAATCATTTCCTCAGGACACTAAACTTTAAAAGTGAAGTTCACAACAGAATCAGTTTGTATTTAAAGAGGAACGTTTTCCCACCTCAGCGTCGGTCACGTCTTCTCTTTCTTCCCGTAGGTGGCCATTCGCTATAAGCTGAGCCTCTGCTCTTGTGCAGACACACACTTGTGGCGCTGTCACAGTGGAAACTGCGGGAATCAGAGCTTCATGCTTGAGGACGTTTTCGGCGACGGCGGAGAGTGTCAGAGAGAGGGTCGCGTGACCCAGCTGGTTCCCAGCAACGCAGGGTTTCAGCTGCTGTGAGTGAACCAAGAAACCAGAGAAATAATGTTACAGAGGACGGGGAAAGTTAAAACCTGCAGCAAGTCAAGTGAACCTACAAACATTTTCACAAACTTCTTCACACCTTTTATGTTAAGAGTCAATATCTTATATCTGCTTATATGGGCATATATTTAATTACATTTAAATTAATTATATTTATTTCTAAATCAGGTATAAATGTGATAATATATCCCCTTATAGGTGACATTTGGCAACATCACACTTTATATAAGGAATATGTATATTGTAGACATATGGTACATAAATAGATATCATTCCAAAGCCTGTCGATATATGTCAGTATTTTAGAGTGAATTATGAAACCACTTTACCAAGAAACTTATAAGAAAAATATCCACATAGAATATAAATAATGTATTTATAGAATATATAGATTTTTATATGTATGCTGTTTTAATCATATTTATATTTCAATATATATAAGTATACAAATGTCACTATGGGTATTTCATGAATTTCTTGTTATAAACGTATATATTAATATATTCAGATGCTGTATAATTGTGACAATACATCCACTTAAATGTGAATTATGGCAATAGGAACATATATGGAGGTACAGTCTGTAAAGCACAGTAAACACTGACTTTCACCTGAACTTCCACTGAAGGTTGGAGGGTGGTGATTGGATAAACGGCATCAGAAATGGCATCACGTCGTTGAGAGCCGTGACTCTGGTTGAACTGAAGAGCCGGTCAGACACTGGCAAAGCCAACACGTCCCCCCAGACCACCATCCTACCAGCTGTGAGGTACGGTCACAGTTTGTGTTTGTATTTAAAAATAAGTTTGCGTATGTACCATGACACCATCTTCACCTCTCCCTCTCAGAGTTCCTTCAAACTGTCAGAGAGATTTCAGCCTGTTGGCGTTTGACCCGGACGGAGACCAGGTTAAATGTAGATATGGAGACACGTCACTGTCAGAGTGCAACTCCTGCACGCCGCCGTCGGTTGCCAGCCTCTCATCAGTAAGGAACAGTCACTCTCATTTAGCCTGTTCTCCTGTCTTCTAGCAAACTGGGCAGATAATGTTAGAAATCCAGAAAGCTGGAATATTTTGGACGAATCAACAAACCTGTCTACACAGAATAAATGTCAGGGCTTTAGTTTCAGATGGGTGAACCTACGAGCTAAAACCTGTACATGATGTGAACTGGATCAAACTCCTGGATTAAAATAAAACAGTTTTTGATCAGTGGCAGGAAATGAAAATAGCTTCATAACCGCAAGTGAACCGTTGACTCTGACATTGTGCTTTTGACGTGGCCTCATGTTTGTTCTTTTTCTGGTGTTTCTTTTTGCAGTCGTGTTCCCTGTCATTCAGCCCCACCAGCAGCAGTAATGAAGGTCCATACGCAGTCCAGCTGGTGATGGAGGACTTTCCCAGACAGACGATCACCCTGACTCAAACCAACGGTTCTCAGGAAGTGAAAACTCCCAACGACGCTATCAGCAAAATACCCGTCCAGTTTGTTTTATGGGGTAAGATTTCATGTTCCGACAGCCTGGATTTAGAGCCATAAAAATATTAGAGGCAAGTTAGAAATACTGAACATCATTAGAAATACTCATTGACCAAACACAACGCCTGGAAATGGAGAAAATGGGTGGACCACCGGGCCAGAAGTGCCATCCTTTCAAACCTGTGCTTTTCTTTATTGCTCCAGTGGATCCTATGGTGCCGTCCTGCATAGAGGGTCTCTACCTGCCCCGGTTCCTGCCTCCAACCCCAGCCAATGGAGCTCAGCTGTACACCCCTGTCGATCAGTCCCTGGAAATCAGTGTCAAAGCAGAGGCAAAAATTTCCACGTAAGTCTAACACAAATACAAGTAAAAAAAGATTCAGATATTGAAGAATAATTTGAATTTACAGCTTGGGTCCATTGTCCGGGGATCTTGACATTTCACTGGGTGAGCGGTATCGTCTGTTTGTTGTAGGGTTTCTAAGCTGGTGTTCAGCGGGCCGCACAACAGCATGCAGACGGCATTGGGAGGAGGAGAGTTCATCTTGAAATGGACGCCGTCTGAGACAGAGAATGGAGAAAGCCACTCCATCTGTTTTCTCGTCCAGGCGGATGACAAGTTAGTGTCTTTTACACTGAATTTTAACCATCAGGAACAAAGTGGTAACAATCTGGACGTATTTAATGAAAACAATTATGAATGCGACTTAAATTAAAGATTATATATATACAAGACTTTAAACAATTATATATCAGCCAACAACTCTTTTTCCATATAAAGATAAAGTTGAGTGTTGGCATCCTGAACAAAATCACACCCCTCTGTAAGATATTCTGTTCTTTGTCTTTTTTGGGTGCAGGTGCAGCATGTTCATGTTAAGACGTGCTTATTAGTGCACCTCCCTGTTAAATCATTGGCACTTCCCCAAGTTTATTAATACACAGGTGTTGCCCACACTGAAGATGACACAGTGCAATAAACAGTGTTCAGTTGAAAGCGGCCCTAATTTAAAAAGGCCTCCGACAAAGACAGAGATAAGACCAGAGCACTGATGTGATTACATGAATGTTGCTATCGCTATGACCGCTGAACCTATCATGGCAGCTTAAGTGCAGCCTAATGGTTGTGTTCGAAGACACTTTCACAACACCTTACTGAGAACGATTAGCGAAGGGGGAGACATGGCCGACAAAGCTTTTTCTTCTGGCCCACGATGCTGGTGGTCGATTGCGACATCTAGTGCTTATCGTATATATAACCTTTAAAATGCTTCGAAGCATAGCACCTAGGTAAGTGCTGAGTTGATTCCCTTTTTTAAAAAAGTGTATTGTGTTGTGTATTTAACCTCTTGTGTTATTCCTGCAGTTTATTTCCACGCAAGTATGAGTCAGAGCTTCGATGTGTCACTGTGACTGTTGGACCTGGTGAGTCAACCTTGTCCTTGTTTTTAATGTTTCAAATTTCATTTTTAATTCCCAGCGTGGTTAAGTTCATGTCTGATCAATCTTTTATTTTCACTCCTGTTTACAGACCCACCAACAACCACAACGGCTACAACCAACCAAGCACGACAACAACCACGCAGACGCCATCGCCGAGAAGTAACAAACAGCACCACACCATCGACAACAACCACAGGAAATACAACTTCTCTATTCCCTACCCCACTAAATGCAACTACGAGCACTACACAAACCACAACCGCTACTCCATCCACGACAACTACCCCAATCAACACAACTACAAACACTACACAAACCACAACCGCTACTCCATCCACGACAACTACCCCAATAAACACAACTACAAACACTACACAAACCTCAACCGCTACTCCATCCACGACAACTACCCCAATAAACACAACTACAAACACTACACAAACCACAACCGCTACTCCATCCACGACAACTACCCCAATAAACGAAACTACAAACACTACACAAACCTCAACTTCATCCATGACAAATACCCCAATAAACGAAACTACGAACACTACACAAACCTCAACCGCTACTCCATCCAGTACAACCACTCACAGTGAGTATGACAACCTTTTTTATTCTATGTATGTTTTACACCTTATTTGTATAATATTATTCAGCTTCAGCACTTTTCTGGCCTGGATTGTAATGTTAAGTAACTGTGCTTCTAGTTGTCCTCGTTGTGAGAGTGAGGATTAAGTCTTCGCTTCCCCTGAATGATGATAACTTCTCTTTCACCATCGCTCAGGTCAGTCTCATCTAATCAGAAATACTGTACGTGAATATAACCTTATATGACATACAAAATAACATCATAGTCATGTACTAATGAAAGCAGCTTGAAAATGAAAGTATGAGCGTGGAATTTAAAGCATCTCAAACTCCTGCCAACGAGCACTGAGCACATTCCACTGACAGATGAATCCAGGTACAACCTGTTTCAGCCTCAAAAATCCATTGACGTCAGTGAAGGGGGGTAGGAAGCTTACTGGCTACTGGCACTCCCATGACCTGTACTGTACTCTAAGGCATCTACTATTAGTTACGTCAGCAAAACCGAACCATCCATTGGTCAAAGAAAAGGAGGGAAATGGAATTATTGACCATACATTCGCAATATGTTTACTTAATATATTACATTATGTTTTACAACTCGTACGTGGTCAAGTCAAGGTCAATCCGCTGATACGAGCCATATGAGTATCTCGGGCGTGACGAACCCTGGTTACCATGGTCATGACAATAAAAAGTCATGGTTTGGTTAAGTTCGGGAAAAGACTGAATTGAAAACAAGTACTTGCTCAACGTTAGGCAATATTTGCCGTCGTGGTTAAGATAATACTAACCAAAGGTCACGGACAATAGCGACAACATAAGCTGCTGCTTTCAACACAAGTCTCCTGTGTCATATTCCTGTGTTTGGTTGACCGATCCGTCCACCCTGACCTGGACTTTGTCGCTCTATAAACTACGTCATCACACTTTTCCCCTTTGAACCTGTCGTAACTACTGCGACCACTAGATGTCGCCTAGCAACAAAACCTCAAGATTTGGTCATAATAACCCGCTGACAGTCGAACTATGGGCTTGTTTGTTACAGGACATTCCCAGTTAAGTTTAAGCAACAAAAGCACTTTGGTTAGGGTTAGCATAACATCGTGGTTTGAGTTAAATGTTGGGTCTCGTACGTTCTCACCATTAAACCAAGATTGTTCTTTAAATGCTTGAACAGAACCACAGGAACTTTAATTATGCTTTAGCCGACAGGGGCAGATACTGTGGGAAACCAAAAATGATTCAAACAAACATCGTGCTGGCAACCTCAACATTCACACCAGATATATTAGTTAACATTTCCTCATGGTGTTTGATAAGAAATAATAATAGTAATAGTAATTTCGATGATAAAGGGATTTTATCATAAAAAAAATGACACAATGTAAAACTTCAGTCCAAAAAACTACAGAAGTTAAAGGAGCGTGAAAGCTTAAACAAGCAAGTATGAAAATGAGTCACAGTCCTTTAAACCCAGTTTTGGAAAGCAGTCTGCAAACAATGATTACATATTCTGGCACTAAAGGACGGGCTCCACCTAAATACTGTTTTTTTTTCATACTGTGACAAGATTGTTTCAATGTATTTCTAATTGTAATCCAAGTCGACCGGCTACAGAGACGACTACTATTTCTTAAAAGTAGTGTTTTCATTCAAATGTCAAATGATTTATTTTTGTTGCACTTTTTATATCAGTGATTACAAAGTACTTTTACAAAAAGAACAAATTACGGAGAGAAAACATCAGGAACTGAGCAGATGATCTGGGAACAGATGCCAAAAAAAGGGCCAAAAATAAAAATGTCTGACTCATAGACCCAGTATTGTGACAATCAATAGTAATAAGCAGAGGTAATATATGTATTGTATGTCTACACAGCTCTTCACATTGTCAAATTAGTTTGTAGAGTCTAGTTTGTTTGTTTTTTTCTCCTGGAGCAACAATGTTGTTCAAATTTCTCTGTCTAAGTTCTGCTGCTTCATTATATCAAATCTCAGCATCGCTATTTGTTTCCTTCTCCAGATTGAACATGCACTGAGAAGGCGTGTTAATGTTCATTTCACTGAGCTGCCATTCGAGCTCAGGCCATACTTCCACAGCATAAACGAGGAATATTTCCATGAAAGACATTAAAGATTCACTCCACCTCGTTTTACTGGCAGAGTGATTCTGATCATCACGCTTTTTTAAAAATGAAAGATTGCATGTTTCTGTGGGGTGTTTTTCCCTAAAAATATTGTTTTTAATGTAATTGATGTGATATATTTTCCTTGTTCATGTTTTTAAGTGTGACCTGTTTGCACAATTGTGTGTCCTTCCAATTGTTTAACTACCCACTCGCCCTGTCCGTAGATGTTAGAAGATTCAGGATTGGTTCAATAAAAAAAAAAAAAACCCAATAACAACAATGTTGTCTTTGGGCTAAAACCGGGATTAAATTTTAAATCTAAGTAGAACAATCTCTTTGGTGACATGGAGAATTAATTGTCATATGTAAACAACATTTAATTAAAAATTTACCAAATATTGGAAGAAAATGTCCTGTTAAAGTGTCAAAAGTAAAAGTTGTTATTGTGGAAAATGGCTCCTGAGTGTTGTATTGATTGTATATTATAATGAGTTGATGGTCTTAATCTCCAGTTTCAAGTCTTCAATACAACATGATGTTCATTTTTTAAATGATGGTCCATTTAGAGGAAAATAGACCATAAAGCAGGGGATGGATTAGGGGGCGTGGCTACTGTGTGATTGACAGACTGTAACACCCAATCAGGATAGAGTACAGAGCAGGTCAGATCCACCCCTCACTCCTCCTCAGCTCCACCTTCCCCTCCAAAAATTATTTATTCTGGTTTAACAAGAAAAAAAGTGAAAAAAAAAACAAAAAACAAGATGGCCGACGGACAAATTTCAAACTGGACATTGTCATAGACGATGGTGACGTCACAGTGGGTCAACACTTCATATGGCAAGTCTGACAAGATTTCACACACATGGATGTAACCTGAAACAACTCTCTTCATAAACTCTGCCGATGCTTAGTCTGTTTTAATGTCTGCTGAATCACAGACAACACAAACAAGTCAAAAGGAGCCAGACTAGTTTAAAAGACATCTGTTTTACTTCCAGTTGAATGAGCCCGAGCAGCATGTCAATAGGAAAAATACACAGGTCACGGTTTCAAGATAGTAACAATAAATAAAACATCAGTTGGTTGTAAACTTGTTCATCATGAAGCCACATGATATCAAACTCTTTGTTGGTTTTGTTTGCCGGGCGTGAAACTAACTTTATCGACCAACCAGTCAGCAAATATGAAAACATACGAGCCGAGGAAAATTCCTCAGGAGCCAAAGTGCGCCGAGTGTGCAAAATATGAAGACGAGCTCTTGTCTCACGGATCCTTCGGTGATAGTGACTCCTTCTCAAACTAAAATGAGCTGAAGACAGAGTTTTAGTGGTTTCCTATTTGTAATAGTGTTTAATAGTTATGTTTATGAGATATTGTTGGATCAGTTTCGCAAACTTCTTGACTGAACTATAAAAACACTACTTTGTTTTTCCATAGAAGTCAATAAAGTTGAAGGATTTTGAATTGTCAGAACTGAAGATCCAATGTCCGCGTGTTCGGCTGGTGGTTAAGTGTTAATTTCACGCCCTCTTTGTTTGTACACACATTCCTTCTCGCTGTCAAGCAAAACAGCAAATGGGGTGCGCTTGTTTCGTCTCAGGAAACATCAGGCCAGTTTGTTTTGTTGGACTTTATCTGATGGGGTAAGTGTTAAGGAGGCCACCGCACTGGTTTGGATGAGCTGAAACAAGCGCACCCCGTTGACAAACACTGATACGAAAAAGACTGAAAAGAAAAAAAAAAAAAAAACAAATCAAAAAACAAATCAACTTCATTTCTCAACAGAATCAAACAAGCAAGCCAGTACCCTGATAGTTAACACACACCTGGACAAAAAATCATTTATAGCTTGAAATGTTTTTAAGGTGTTTGACAAATCTGAGGCGCACTTGGTTTTATTTGTAAGACAGAAGAACCTGATTTTCCCTCTGTGACTCTTTAACTTCCACCATAAATGTTAAATTCGAGATGAGACAGATTAAAGGACAAAACCTTGTGCATCTCGTGATTTTTTGAAAATACTCCAAAAAGCAAAAACATTTCAAACCGTATTTTGTTTTACCCAGATTGCAATAGAGAACAACAAAAACAAAACAAATCAAAATGCTGAGTTCAGTAGGTTTCCCTTCATGAGAATTGCACATCATCGATATAAAATTTTACCCTTCCTATGTACAGCTAGCAAAAGCCAAACCTGGTACCTTTAATTGCCTGTTAAGAGGTGTTTGGAGAACAGGTACCAACGGTTCAGAGCAACATGTTCTAGAGCCTAATTTAAACACTATAAAAGCCAACGGATGTAAGGCCACTTTTAGCTTGTCCCGTCAAGCCTCGTCGCCAAAAACATGCATCCACACCTCGAGCAAAATGATTAACAAGTCACCAAAAACCTGTTGACTGAACTGATGTCCCTGCCGAAGTGACTTTGGTCGCCTGCAAACGCAAAATGGCCCGGCTCACGAAAGCGCCCCGGTGCTCGAAGACCTTTGTTTTGCGTTTGCATCCATTGGTTGGCTTAATGGATTTTATTTGGCATTTTCCAACTCCTGACGCCCCATTACCACCCATCTTGAGCTGAGCAGTTATTAGAGGCGAGGTGTCGTCTTGGATTTGTCTTTTGAAGGTGGTAAGGATAACGTTACAGATGGCTAATGCTAAATTTAGCTTGGGGTTCAGACTAACTACCTTATAATAAGGAGCTAAAAGAAAAAGGACCAGATAAATATCATTATCTAGATGTGCAACAAATTATGCAAACTCTAAGATCTCAACACCTGAATGACGACATTGAGATCCAAACATTACTTCCTGAGAAACTGACGGAAATGTCAAAGAATGCCCGAACTTGCGCCGTTTATAAGAAATTCCTGGACCTTCTCCTTAAAGCGGATCAGCACCTAAATCTAATGGGTTCTCTCTTGGCCCCTGCTCCATCCTGTCAACAAGTTTGGTGCAAATTGGTTCAGCATTTTTGCATAATCCTACTGACAAACCAGCCAAGAAACAGGAAAAAGTGAGAACATCCTTAGTGGAGGTGATTATGCCCAGTGTTAGTTCTGATTAGGTCTTATGTAAAAAGCACCAATGGCGATATTCAAAATATAATCAAGCCATAACATCATACACATTTGGTCTAATATGACAAAACCTCTCAGTAAAGCACCAGCAGATCCTGACGTACTAAACAAAACCGTTGAGAAAAGTGAAATATTAGCCAAGTTGCTCAGAGTGTGAATGCAGAATGAAAAAGCCTTAAACAAGACGACGTGCGTCTCACAACCAGCTGACATCTCTCTAGGTTCACTGCTGACAGACTTGAGGATAAACTCAAATATGTTTTGCTTTTAAACATGTTTCAAAATAGAGTTAAAGTGTCATTATTAGTAAATATCAGTAATTTTCTTAAAACATGTTTAAGGATATTAAAAAAATGCCAGATTGCTCTGATTAAAATCACATGATGTAAGAAAAAAGGCTTTACAGAGGAACCAAGCGACCTCATTATGTGACTGTGTTAAAGTGGATAATTCATATAATCCACTGAAGCACTTGTCAAAATGTTCCCTTTTGTATCTTAAAACACATGCTCATCCCAGGTCAATCACAGAATTCAGAATAACTATATACACATATGTAAAAACACACTGAGGGGTGAAGCTGCCTTTGTGTCTGAACTTTATACTTTCCATGTTAAATTAAGATGTAGTCAGAGTATTGGTGAGCTCATGATGCTGATGGAAAATAACAATAAAGTACATTTTCTCCATTATCACTTTATATTTCTCAGCTCATAATTTCATGTAAAAAAAACTCTGTTATTAAAGATTAAATCAGTGGATTTTCAATGGCCTTTTATTTAAAGCATCATGTCACTGTCATGCTTCTAATGTTTGTTACACATTTCCCCTGTAAATGTCTCACAAAGTCCAAAAAGTGACCTCCTAACCCTTCTTATTATCTCTCCCGTTAATCATCATATGGCTGCTCACATTTAACCGAGCGACAAACTGAAATATGAAGCCAACACTGAAGAGCTGAAGGCTGCAGTTCCTCTAATGGCCACTAGAGTCCGACTCCAACAGCGAGTCAGTTCCATAGACTCCCATGTTAAAATGTCTTCACAGCAGAAACAAACATGTTTACAGCCTGGTACAAAAACTGTTTGGTCTCTGGAGCTAATTTCCTCCTTCATGTACAAATGTGCAGGGGTGAATTTTCACCTGTTTGCGTTTTATTCAGGCAATAAATTATGAAAAATGAGGGTGTGGCCCCTTTGAGTGACAGGTGGGTGAGCGTATGCTTGCTACAAGCTAAAGTCTTGACTATTCCACATGCACCGCCTCTTTGCCCATATTTGAATTATCTTGGATTTATGGGTGGAGTCAAGCACTGCCAAGATGGCAACAGCGAAGCAGCTCACTCTAAGCTTCAAAACGGCTCTTATAGGTCAGTTCTAGGGGACTTGTGGCCCGTTGGAGGGGCCTCACCCTTGAGAACCACTGAACTAACCTACCTAAGTGACTCTGGAGAAAGTCACTCACATTAGTGCGTTTCCTTTTTTACATTTTGCTGAAAACACTGTTATAGAAGCTATAGAAGCTTCAATAGAGATTTAATTCCTTCCCTTTTAAACATACACAAACCGTAAGAATGAAATAAATTAAAAAATAGCGATATAGTGATGATAGTTGATAACATGAGACTACAACGTCCCCGCCGCTGTCTGAAAAACTACAGGTATTTTTTTTAAAAATACATTCACCTGACGGAAACTAAATCCAAACCTGGATCAGAGTAGAAAGGCAGCTTCACCCCTCACATTGAAATACAGTTATTGGTAGAGTCAACTCCACGGAATAGTTAGAGACAATAAATAAGTTAAGAATCATCCCTTCACTGAGATTTATCAGAATACTGAGAGGTGTACTCTGAATGTGTGTGTGTTGTAATGTGTGATTTGATGAGGAATGAACGACACAGAATATTTCTTCCATCTCCACAGGTAAAAATAGAATTTAAGGGTAGTGTGATAGTAAACAATACTTGTGTCTTTTTGTCCAGCATCCCCCCTTTTTAAAATCTGAAACCACTCCCTGTTTGCATCTTTGTGTTTCTATATATGGGTGTGTGTGTGTGTTTGTAACACAGTGCAACACAGTATAGTCAGTAGCACGTCAAACTATAATTATTCATACTTCACAATAAACAGGAATGGGGGGGGGGGAATACACAAAATAAGGAATCTCTTAGTGGACATTCTCCGTTTCCTGTTTGCTTATGAACCAAACTCCCAAATGGTCATCACAGGAAGTAAAGGAGGACAGGTAGCTAGCCTTTAAAAAAGTTTCTATTGTGTTTCAGTTATGGTGTAACTGATGTCTTGATCTCAGGTGGCTGATTAAGACTAAAAACAAATAAATAATAGAGAATATTCCAATCTATAATGGTTTTTTTTGGTCTGTATTAAGGTGTCGGACCTTAATATAACATTGGAGATGCACCAATACACTATGTGGCCAAAAGTATGTGGACATTTGGTTTGGGCTTGGCTCCAGCGACAGGGAAATGTTTGCAAGTTTGGAGACGACGCTTCGCTGTTTTCATTATTGCAGCCACTTTGTGCCCAAAGCTGCTCTGTGAAGAAAAAAAGACCTTGATTTGCCTGAAATCAACCTGGGACCTCAAACGCTCCAAACACCTTTGGGATGACCTGCAACGCCGACAGAGAGCCAGGCCTCGTCACCTGACACCAGGGTTGGACTGTGCTAAAGCACGGAGGTCATAGCAGTCCAACCATCACACACTGTATGAGTGTGACGCTCAGGCGTCCACATACTTTTGGCCACGTAGTTCCTATAAAAAAGAAAACATTAAAGCTCAAACTGTTTGCACCTGTTAATTCACAGAAAATGATCAACTTTAAAGGAAACCCATCAGTGCATCTGCGGTAACTTTTTAAAGCTAAACTTGGACATTAGGCTGAATCAGAAACAAACTTCTAATTAATAATAATTAATCATTTCGGGGCAAAGTGTTCTCAGCTTTTACAGTTTTCAACCACCACAAGGGCAGTTTGGATCAGTCAGACCTCCTTCAGGAGCTTGTTTATGTGACTGACAACACAGGGTTTATGTGCTAAAACCTCTTGTCAGCATCAATAGTGGCGAGAAACAAACACCAGGGTTTGACTGACATGTGGGTTGATAAGGTGAAATAACTCGGCCAGTCAGTAGCTGACTTTTTTAGCTTTGAATGCTTTGCTCGGCCCACGTTTCATGTACAGAGAAATCATTTTATGTTGTTTATGAGCTTGAGGCTCCACGTTTGATCAAAACCCCAGTGTCCACACGGGGTCAGAGCTTCAAAATAATAACAGACTGCTGGTCCCTTTCGCTCAGGAAAGAGATTTTCATGAGTCTGGGGTCTGAGGCGAATTTTGTTTTTTAAGTCCCGGGGGATAAAACCACACACACTCTGCACGTTCATTCATCTCTTATACACTCGCCTCCATCCTCTTCATCTCCTCAGTTCCAAAGATAAGACATCATAGTTAGGCAGAAAACTCATTCTCACACGCACACAAAACCTTCATCTGCATCCTTTCCTCGTTCTCACAGGTCAAAGGTCAGACGTCGTAGTCGGGCAGGGCGGAGTAGGTGATGCCGCCGACAGACGGAGGGCTGGAGTGGAGAGGAAGGAGCCAACAGAAGACTGAACCTGGAGACAACAAACAAACAAAAAGCTTTTGATTTTAGTGCTGAAAAGACGACTCGGCCCTTTAAAGACCTGATCGGCTGACGGAGCTGGAGCCGTCAGCGACAAACTCAAACGCACCTCTTCCAAAGACCTCCCGCAGCAGAGCGAGCTTCGGCTTGCGGGTGTGCGAGGGGTGGTGAGGCAGCTGTGAGGAGGAGGATGAGGCTGAGGAGGACGAAGAGCCCCTGTCCTTGATCATCAGCCTGTTCCTCATCTGCTCTATGGGAGTCTCGTCTGTGATTATGGAGACCAGCTGGAGGGCAGAGACGACGAGCTCTTACATTTAGGGTCTTATCCTCGAACACCGGAACGCCTCATCAGATACAGACGATCAGTATTTCAGGAAATAAAGGATAATAATGTGAAATTGTTGTCACTAATCTGTTGGATAATCTGCTTCTCCCTCAGTCTGAGGTCCTATGTTTCCCAGAATATCTTTCAACCACCCCCAACATTCAGCTGACGGCTAAACTGTACACTGTCAGCCTGATGTTGAACAACTTCAATAAATCTGAGAGATGGGAGCCACGGTGGTTCAGTGGCAAGCACCGTTCCCTCCAGATCAAGAGGTCCTGGGTTCTAACCCCCCCGGCGAGAGACTGATGACCTGTCCAGGACCGCGCCCAATGGCAGCTGGGACTGGCTCCAGGCCCCTTGTAACCCCGCACAGATGTCCAATATCATACACCAGACTTCATGGAAAAAATAATCTAATTTAAGGTAATAGATCTGGATCTGCCCCAAAATTAAGTGGGTTCTTCCCTGGCCTGTGTCCAACCTCTCAACAGAGTCCAGAGCAAATCTGCTCACCAACAAACAAACAAACAAACAAACAGACAGACACTAGTAGAAAACACAAGTTAATAAAAAGACAAACTAAAACTAAAATGATTTAGGAAACCTGGGATAAACCTTTGGAGCATGAAAACAATAAAAACACCTGACCCCTGGCCCAGTGTCACAATAAAGACAAATAAGGCCCAAAATACAACTTTAACAAGATAAAATAAATAAAAACAGGAAGCTGTGAGTGTGTAGTTTTTTTAATGAGGTGGAGCTTTGAGGCCTGAGAACACACACTGTCCTTTATTCATCCAGTTATCTATAAAAATGAGTGTGTGTGTGTGTGTGTGTGTGTGTGTGTGTGTACCTGATCATAGAAAATAACCATGACAAATACACCAAACAGCACCGACTCCACCAGGAGGATGATGTAGTGAGCACTGAGGAAGAGGAGAGAGAGAAACAGAGCAGAAATAAGAAAAGCAGAGGACTCGCTCCTCACCCCTCCTCACCCCTCACTGTTACACTCACACTATCAGGTGTTTGCTGGGCGTCTCCTCTCCCTCCTTCTCTGCATCGCCTTCTCCCTCGGTCCTGATCCTCCACACCCAGGCCGACACCACCAGCACCATGGAGTACAGACTGGCCATGCCTGCACACGGAGACAGAGTTACAGTCGCAGCATCCTCAGGTGTAGCTCAGGCAGGAAGGAGCCCACTCACCGGTGTAGAAGAGAAACTGGATGAAATACTTCTGGTTTAGCTCCCCGACGCAGTTGTTGATCCTGAAAAAGAAGAAGAGAGAGCGGTGGAGGAGGACATGAGAGGAGGAAAGCAAAGGGGGGAGAAGGGAGGTGGCTGGGTGATGTTTCCTCACCACGGACAGTGGTGGTCCATGCGGCGTATACACCTCTGACAGACGCGGCAGTGGTGCGCTCTGGGAGGTCTGTAGGTTTCGCAGCGATTGCACACAGTCCAGCCTTCGCAGCCCTGAGAGCGACAGGAAACAACGTGACCGTAAATCTGCTGTCAACCATGGCTGAGCGGTACAGATAATGGATGGATGTCGTATTCACGCACACGTGAGATCTTGAACACACAGCAGTTTAGGCAAAGTGGGGATGCGTTCACAAGCGGACGTCATCCCCATCACTGGCTCAAAAACACCTTTACAGACGTGCGTCATTAAGCTCATGAGCTCATAATAACAAGCTCCAACGCAGACATAAGTGCAGCTTTTCAGATATAAACATCTGAGATCACAGAGGAGCCACAATCTCAAAATTGTTGAATTTAGGACTTTTCTCTGAGCCTCAGATGAACCTGACATGTTCTGTGTTCAAATGGACAGAAAGAAGCCAAATGACGAGGCAGTTTCATGTAGTTTTTAATGTTTTTGAACCAATTAAACTTTAAACCTTTGATGTGGTGAGTCATTAAAAGGTTACAGATGGAGGAGAGCGATGGAAACCTGGAGCGGGACTTTAACTGGATGACTCACCCGCTCATTCATCCGCGACGACTGCGAGCGAAGGTCTGAGAAGTCTATGGCTGTGTCGGGCAGAGGCACCATACCTGCACAACAACAACAACAACACGGACACACCAGGACCAATCAAAGGGGATTTTTGTGGTGCTTTCCCCAGGTTTTTCCCCAGTTTCCCTCTTGACTTATTAATCTAAATAATATGCTGTAAATAAACAGTTTGCTGACCAGGATCTGAGAAGACGGCTTTGGAGTGGCAGGCCAGCAGCAGCAGAAGAATCAGGTTGAAGACCGACCCATGCAGCGTACACCACACACTGTCAGCGAAGATGAGAGTTGACAAACAAAACAGCAGAATTATTCCCACAAAAAAAAAAAGTTCATCATATTCAAATGTGTTAAACCTAATGTCTATTGTTTTTTTTTTTATTTAATATTTGGGATTTTTGGCTTAAAATGATCTAAATGATTAGTCAGTTATCAAAATATATTCAGTTGATCTGTCAATCAATGAATCCATCATTTTTTTAAATACAATCACTCACAGAAAAGGTGCAAAGTGCAGATGAAGCTAACTGTTATTTACATTATCGATGATTGGTGATTTATCGATCATTTGTTTTGGCAGCAAACAGTGAGAGATGCCAGAAGAAAAAACACAGAAGAAATGACAAAGAAAACATCAAATCCTCACATCTGAGAAACTGGAACCAGCAGAGAATGAATAGAAGCTGTCAACTAAAGATATAGGTGACATCTTCTGTATCAGTAAAAACAGGCAGATAAGAATGAATTATAAACATCTATTGTCCTCTGCACTTAAAAAGTTAATTTATCAGTGGCTATATTGGTTTTATTAAGACTCCTGACATCAAGAAATTACCTCCAAACAAGTTAAAATTTTATATGGAGAAGAGTTTTGTGCTGTTTTGGTTGTAGCCGAATGAAAGGGCGACTCTTTCTGATTTTAAAAACATTATATTCAGTGGTTTAAGACGACGGGGTGTTTTGCCAGTAAGCAAGGAAACGTTAAATTGCGACGATTCTGAATGAGGTCTCAGTCCGAGGTCCAAAAGTACTAACGGGAGGCAGCCGACCGTTGTGGTGCGGATCAAACGCCTCAGCTCGTAAACAAACGGGAAACCACATGGTGCCGAGTGTCACCTCAGCTCGAGGCGTGGGCGAACATCTACCTAAACAAATGAAGATACTCGAGAAAGGACCGAGAGGACGCTGTCAGCTCTGCCCGCTGCCAAATGACTGGGGACGGCGCAGAGAAGCAGGCGCCATGTCGGCTTTTTGAAACGGTTTAAACGACATAAAAACACAAGGTACCGACCTGTCCGCGTAGGTGGGGATGAGGACATACTGTACGACCACGTAGTCCGCGTAAAACACGCTAAAATAAGTTAAAATCAGGCAGATAACGCCGCAGGGGTCTCGCCTACAGCGAAGAGACGCCATCTTCTGCCGGGCTCCGCCCCCCCTTGTGCCCCGCACTTCCGCATGACGTCAGAGCCGAACCTGCCGATGCCTTCCCGGACCGTAGTAAAAAAAAAAAAAAAACAGAAAACAATCGTTATTTTTTAAAAGGAGCAGTGCACGCTAAATTAGATGAAGTTATTTTGAATGATTTTCTTGATTTAGATTCAAACACAAAATGTGTTTCCCTTCACCTTAACCTGAGCCCAACCTTCACTACAATATTACAAATCATGTCTCATGATGTGACCCCCTCACGCTAAACCTATGCAATTATCTCGGCCTGTTCCAAAGCCCTGGGAGTGAATGTGACGACGACTATTTACCACGATAATCTATCATCAGTTTGTCTGTCGTGTGTTATCATCTAGTTCAATCCTCAGCCAAGAATCCAAAGGAGGTCATTAAACAAGAACTTTGATTTGTTTGTCAAAGCACTTTGTAAACTCTGTTTTCGAAGGTCTTATACATATAATAGCCTGAAATGTTACATATCTTTATATAACACAGGATAATATCAACAAATCTGTTGAGTTTCACAAAAGACAAGGATTTAAAGAAAATTATGCAACTATTTTGCAGCTATAGTTGAAACTAACATGTTATATATTATTATTATTTAAAATAACAATAAATAAATAATGAATTAAATGATAAGTAAAACTAACAATTAATAAATCTTACAATAATTTAAAACTGCTGCTTGTTCCTTAATGTTAAAAATTACAAGATGCACCTGAAGGCAACATTAACCTCAAATGTTTTATTGATTTCCATGATTTGTTCTATTGTTTTTGTAATAACAGATAGATAGATAGATAGATAGATAGATAGATAGATAGATAGATAGATAGATAGATAGATAGATAGATAGATAGATAGATAGATAGATTTTGTCCTCATATTTTACTGCTATAGCTCAAACTGACATTTTATCATTGGCTATTCCTCCCAATGTCAATGTCAAAACAAAATAAAGTTATTTTTATGTAGAATTTTGATATTATTATTATTATTATTTTTTGTTTTTAACATTGTCATAAAAACCACCCAATAACAAGTTCAAGTCCAAAATCGGATCATTTGAATAAACAACTTGTTTATGAAACAATAATTAAAATCTGCTTCTTCTTCATTAAAAATCAAAAAATATGAGTTGAAGTTTAAACATAGAATAAATAAAACAAACAAAAAACAAATTGTTCTTACAATAATTTAAAAACGGTACTTGTTCATTACTTCATTACTTCATTACATTTTCATAATAATCAATCAATGGATCATTTATATGATGATAGATAGATGGAATTTTGAATAAGTGTTTTGTTTTGTTTTGTTTTGTTTTGTTTGTTTTTTAGCTCTGTCACCAAAAAGGAACTCAATGAGAAGTTGGCGCAAACAAACAGTGGAAACAAACAGCAGGGGGCAGTGAAGGCCTCACGCGCGTCGCCCCGCCCTTTAAAGGGGCAAGTCACCACCTCGTCATCCGCCGTTTGCTCAACACTTTGTTACTGCAGCGTCTCAAAGGACGCGCATGAATGTGTGTGTGCGTGCGCGCGCGTGTGTATCTTTGCGTGTGTTTATGCGTTTGTAGTTGTCTTCACTTTTTCTGCTGCTCTCCTGCTGAGCTAACCGCCTTTTTCCTCCATCGGATATATAAATATATACATTTTTAATTTTTATTCCCAAACACCCCCCCCCTCCTCCTCCTCCTCCTCCTCCTCCTCTCTCTCTTTCTCTCGCTCTCTCTCTCTCTGCTGATGGGAGGAGCGCAGCTCTCCTCTCTGTATAAGAAGTGTTGAACATTGAGCAAGGGATTTTACACAGCTACTCAGGAGAAACGAAATGATCTGCCCTGGAGCCGCAGCAAAATGCTGGATGGACACCTACTCCTGGGATGGTTATCATTCACAGTTATAGTGTATCTTCTCAACTTGCCTGGACCAACCGCAGCATATTTCGGGTAAGTACCGACCGACATAACCAGCATGACCATGATGCTGCTTTCATTGATTTGATTGGTTCCTGAAATACAAAGCCGGGTAACAACTTTTATCCCCGGTTCAACTTAACTTAAAAAGTACCTCAAAGATAAAACATAAATAAATAAATAATCCTAAATGTTTTTGCTTAGTGATTCTAAAGCAAACTCGTGTGATTTCGATTCATCTCCAGACATGTTTTGATTCCACACTAATATCTGCGGGTAAGTTGGGTGTCATTTGGCGGAGGTTTGCGCAGCGCTCAGCGGCTTCACAGCTGGTGGCTGCAGCAGGTTGTCTGCACATGATTTGACCTCACTAAAGCTGCTGACAATCATTTTTTTTTTTTTTTT
>CM076670.1:1740456-1824766 GCA_038496675.1 Rachycentron canadum | reverse complement strand
GGGGGGGGCAAACTTCTTGTGACGGGGGGGGGGGTCACGCATTGAGGTTGGTTTCATGCAGTGTCTTTCACACTCTCTGATCAGACACTGAAAACACCAGTTTCCACAGAAGCTCTTGCGTCGCATTGTTTCGTCAAGGCGAGGTTGTGTAAAAAAACGAACTGTGTGGGCTCATTTATGGAGAACAACCATCGCGCCTTGTGTTATTGGTTGTTTGTCTCTTCCTAAACATCCTCACCACTGCCTGTTGATTCTCATGCATTCATCTCTATGAGCTCTCTCTGACTGGCTTCTTTTTTTCGACCCAGGGCAGAATTGAGGACAATGAGATGTCCACGGGTTCTTTTATAGCCTTCTTCACAGGTGTACTCACTCTAGTTGCAGGTTGTACTTTTTTTTACTTTACTTTCATTAATTATTGCATGTGGGTCCAATACAGGATGTTTGCTTTGCTTCCAGACAGGTTTCTGGCCTCGTACCTTAACCATGATGCTGCTGTCTGGTTACCCGCCTGACTGGTTAATGGTTGCACAGTGAAGAGACACCTCAGCAAACCTCAGCATGTAGACCAAGTGGTAGTTATCTACTGATTTTTCCCATGTACTTCCTTGAAAGGCAACTTGTCCAGGGTGTATCCCACCCTCGCCCCATGTCAGCTGGGATTGGCTCCAGCCCCCTCACGCCCCACACTCACTTCCTTGAGGGCAGCATAATTAAAAGTGGGAGGTTTGCGGTAGAGGATTTATCAGAAGGAGCAACATAATCTAAACCCACTATGAACATTGTGTCTTTGGTTAAACATTAACTCGAAACAACTTTTTTGGGTTTGTTTGCCTTCGTCCAGTTCTCCTTCAGTGTCCGTAAATGATAAGCCACAGTTAAAATAACCAGACTAATCCATTAACTTTTACTTAAAGGTTAGTTTGTCCTCTGCACTGGAGAAACATTAACTGGAGCCGATCCAGACTGTGAAGGATGGTAGTTGGTAGTTTTACATGATCTTTGTGTATCTTTGTGAGCTGGTGTTGAAAATGTAACTTAATTCTCTTGTCCAGCTGAGACAGAAAGGTCAAAGTGTGACCTCTCGAGCCAATCCAAGTCCAATCCCTCTTACACGTGCGGTTTATTTGTTTTCTGTTTGTGTCTTTCGTTCATTATCCTGTCAACGCAAGACTTTGACATGAAGGAAGTCAATTTTTATAGGTGGATGTGTGTGAACGCTTCAGTATTTTTCCAGGAAACGCTGTGTCTTGATGTGAGCTCTAAGCTCATGATTTGATTCAGTTTTGGTCTGATTCACTTTATTTTCGACTCCTTGTGTTGCATAAATATGAAAGCGCGTCTCAGACTTTGTCATGGCAGTAATCATGTGCATTTGTGACGGGAAAGAACCTTTTTTTTGTCCATGTCCACGCGCTCAGTTTAAGTCTTCATTTGCTTTAGTTCATACCATGTTTTATTATTCAATTACCTGTAAAATCTCTGGTTAAGTTTTATTATTTCAACACAGAAAAACTGCAACCAATGATTATATTATATATTGGAGTCCATAGTCTCTCGCCCATGCCCTCCAGGGGAAACCCTATGGTTGGTTATTATATCATTACATCACCTTTAGTTATCTCAGCAGCTGTGCTTCCTTATTGGCTCGAGGTGAATCATGAGGTCTGTGGTTATTTAATCTGGATCACACACAAAAGAAAGTATGGATGTTACAACATAATGACATTTGTAATTCTGCCATGCTTAATGGAAGCAACTGCAAACAACTGCTGAGTGGAAATAGATTAACAACTAGTTTTCAGTAATTGACGAATCGTTTTGGTCTAATCGTTAGTTTTAGACCTGAAATAAAGAGATGGAGCAAAAAGAAGCTGAATAGTTTTGCTTTGTAAAGAATTAAAAATAGGACAGGTGTTCACGTACACCTGCAGCGGTAGAGTAGACCTCTGCTCTGGTTGAAGAAGACCAGCTGTGCCAGGAATTGCACAACAGCACCAAACTTCATTCTTAGGTACAGGAATGGTAAAGGAGTAGAATATGTTGTCCTGTAGGACAAAACTAATATCAGGAGATCAGTCAAACTCACCCTGGACACGCCCACACCGACGTCTAATGACTCAGAACAGGTGAAACTGATGATTTAACTCGGAAGGAACATGAATTTGCTTAAAATAAAAACTTCCTGCCAATCCATCCAGAGGTTTCTCAAAGTTCAAAAGATAAGTGTAAATTTGGACACAGTCAGGAGTATTCATCCTCTGAGGACCATGATCCAACAGCAAGTACAAACCCGCTGTGACATCACCCACTGGTTTGTAAACGGCCATTTTGAGTTTGTGATTTGTCTGTCGACCATCTTGGTTTTTTGAAACCATATTTGGAGGAGAAGGTGGATCTGACCTGCTCTGTCCTCTATCCTGATTGGGTGGTACAGTCTGTCAATCACACAGTAGCCACGCCCCCTAACTCATCCCCTGCTTTATGGTCTATTTTCCTCTAAATGGACCATCATTTAAAAAATGAACTTCATGTTGTATTGAAGACTTGAAACTAGAGACTGAGACCATAAACTCATTAGGAAAACGTTTACTGAGCTAATAAATCAAGGGGAAGTAGGGACATTTTCCCATAGACTTCAATACAATCTGACTCCGGTGGAGTCGCCCCCTGATGGTCATTAGATAGAATGAAGGTTTAAGGCTCTTCAGCTTTTTCACTTTTCAGCCCCAGTGTCTACGTCCACTTCTCTCTACAGTCCATGCGTTGGCCACCGGTTATTTAAAGCTGCAGTAGTCAATATTTTTACAGTAACAACAGATCCAGGATCTTTGAGCCTTTGCCAGGTTCTATTGTTTTGGACATTTGGTTGTCGGTAAACTTTATTTATAGAGGATCCTTCGAAACCTGGAAGGCCGTGCAGCGGAAACGCTCAACACACACAGAGTTAATACAGGAGTTAACAATTGAAGAAAAACTATAGAAGTTACAGGATAAACTGCCTCGTGTGGTGAAGTGTGCACAAGGTGGGTTCAAGCTGGCAACTTCTTAAAACTGTCAGCTGAGTCAGCATTTTTTAAGACTGTTCCAGTAGGTGGGGGTCCACAACTGCAGAGGTACCACTTCAGATGCACATTCACCTTTATATTCAGTCTATGTTCACTGTCTGCCACCGCCTAGCATGGATAAAAATAACTCCACTGCACTGAACCTTATTCATCTGAGGGGGCGTTATACCGAAAAGTCAAAGCTCTGTTTGTGCAGTTGCTCCAGGCTCATGGGGCCCTGGAACAGGTATCTCAGGTTTAAAGGTCTCCTCCGTCAAGGTGGCAGCTGAAGACAAAGTTATGTTCAATCCCTCATTAGAAACTTAATAATGAGCTCAAATGTTGATCATGATAATGACTGAAACTGTTACAGATAAACATTGACAAATGTTGACAAAAGGCCCACAAAAAATTAAAAAACAATTCACCCTAACTGCTCGTAAGTTTTATTTACGTGTGCTTTAGTTTTACCGTTGACAGTTCAGATGTAGACAGGAAATGAAGTTTCAGGTTGTGGTTATTTCCTACTTTGAGTTAAATTTAAACTGTTTTTGTGTGTGTGTGTGTGTTAAAAATACCTAGACTCCATAAACTGTCTGTAAAACTGACTGAAACTAAAAGCACATTTAAACAGGACGCTTTAGACTTGATTTGTTTTTACTTTGGAGGTTTGTTTTTCTTCTTCATGTCATGTTTGGTTTTCCATATTTGTGCGTGGTGATGTTGGCGTCGTCATCAGTGAGCTTGTGTTGTGCGATCGCCATGTTTTTGTCGTCCTCTCTCTGTGTCCATGTCTCTTTGCTTCTTCTCATCTGTCTTCTCTCTGCACGGAGCTAAAAGTATCATTAGACACTAACCACTGTATTTGCTGACAGGGTGTGGCAACATTGTGGCCACTGTGCGTGTCCGTGTGTGTGTGTGTTTTGTGTATCTGTGTGTGTGTGTGTGTTTTGTGTATCTGTGTGTGTGTGTGTGTGTGTTGTGTTCCTTTTTTTAGTTCAGAGAGGAAGCTTGGCCACCGTCATAGGAATATCATACGCTGCTGTAGGCGTGTTTATTAAATGTTCTCCCAAATTATTTTTGGGAGTTAAAGTAGGAATATGTGTGTGTTTGTGTGTGTGTGTGCGTGCGTGCGTGCGTGTTGCCCTGACTTGCATAACAAATGCTCGTTGAGAACACGATGGCAGCTGTTGAATCTCTCCACAGTTCATACTCGCAGGGAGTGGAGCGTCTTTACTGCAGTCACAAATGATAAAGAGCTGCAACAGTTGGTCGGGTTATAGAACATTTGCATAATATTGTTGGACACTGTCGCTCAAAAAAAAAAAGAAAATCCAACGTGAAGCTTCTCTCATGTCAGAGTTTGATGCCCTACAAAATTAAAACTTAACATTTGAAGACATTAACTCTGGCTGTGAGGATTGATTTGACTATTTTCTAACATTTACAGACAAAAGAATTAATGGAGAAAATAATAAGCTTCATCATTAATGTAAATGCTCTACAATAGTTTCTATAGGAACATGTTGGGTTGAGTCATGGACTGTTTATAAAAGCGGATGTAGACTCATGGTCTGTAAAGTGAAGTCAATGCTGAAGAGTCTTAAACCTTCATTCTATTGATTGTTAAAATATTAAAGTTGTATTGAAGTCTATGGGAAAATGTCCCTACTTCTCCTTGATTTATTAGCTCAGTAAATGTTTTCCTAATGAGTTTATGGTCTCAGTCTTTAGTTTCAAGTCTTCAATACATGATTTAGAGGAAAATAGAAAATAGACCCTAAAGCAGAGGATGGGTTAGGGGGCGTGGCTACTGTGTGATTGACAGACTGCACCACCCAATCAGGATAGAGAACGAGCAGGTCAGGCATTGTCTCAGTATCAAACATATATCAAGTTGGGGCTGCAACTCATGATTTATTTCATAATTGATTCTTTTTTTTTTAATAAATTGTCGAATGTCCTCAAATATTTTGTCTTGTTCAACCAACACTGTGAGTTTTGACAACACAAAATGTGAATGCTTTGTTGCTAAACGACAGCGCTGCGTTTGACCGGCGACCTGTCCAGGGTTTACCCCGCCTCCTGGTTCTGAACCCCACCCCCGACAACCTCGGCAGACAAGTGGTTTCACTAATGGATGGATGGGGAAACAACTAATGGCAGTCCAGTCTGAGAAGAACAAACCAAACAGACGTAACGTAGCATTTTGTCGTTTGGTGAACTCACAGAGTTGATGTCGATTAGCTCCAGCTGATAAATCGCCCTTTAAACTGTGAAACAGCTGTTGGGGTTTTTAAGTCAAGTCGTTGTTTTGGAACTCATGAAACTTGCTGTGGACATGGTCACGGTTCCCAGAGGATATACTCTTATGATTTCAGTGATTCCTTCATGTTTTTCCTGGTTGAACCAAAAATATATATATATCTTTCCACACATTTTAGAAATAAAATGCTTGCAGAGCACATTCATGCTCCCCAGAGGAAGACCACGTTTGATCTTAATGATCTTGTGACCTCGTCTTATTTTGACACCTCCCACAGGACAAAACAAACAAAACTCTTATTGTGAAGGCACGGACATGGAAAAACTGTAAAAGTGCAAAGCGGAAAAAGTGATAAAAAAGTGGCAAACTTCATGGTGACGTGTATTCCTGTAAAGTTTCTGCCTTTTTACAACCGCAGCAGAGTTTAGGAAATGAATGTAAGCCCTCAGAGATAAGTGTGTGTGTGTGTGTGTGTGTGTGTGTGTGTGTGTGTGTGTGTGTGTGTGTGTGTGTGTGTGTGTGTGTGTGTGTGTGTGTGTCGAGCAGCTGTGTGTGCTCAGTTCCTGTTATCTTTAACTGCCATGCTTGTTTCCTTCTGCGTTTTATGGCTTTTTTTTTTTTCTGTGTGTGTGTCTGTGTGAGGCTCTGCTGTGACAACATGACATTGTGTCGCGAAGTGAAAATAAGAGTCAAAGTCGCTGGGAATGTGA
This sequence comes from Rachycentron canadum, assembly GCA_038496675.1. Classification (NCBI taxonomy): domain Eukaryota; kingdom Metazoa; phylum Chordata; class Actinopteri; order Carangiformes; family Rachycentridae; genus Rachycentron; species Rachycentron canadum. Next base: position 1,818,743 of record CM076670.1, on the reverse strand, counting down.
TGGAAACACCTACACTTTTACTACACCGACGTGGACTTCGGAGGTGAAACGCCTCCAGAAGAAGAGAGAGAACCTTTTTCATTATGAATTCATTACAAATATTTAAGTGTCTTTCACTCTCTCCCTGCTTTTCTCTTTTATCACATAACACTAATCATTTATATGTTTGGGCTGAACAATCAAAATGTTGTTGAAATCACAATATGGCCAAGTGTAATATTGCAGAAGCTGCATTTTTGTTTTTACAAAGATAAAAAAAACAGACTATAAATAAATTGTGGTGCTACAAAGCCCCCAAAAAATCTGAATTAAAAAAATCTGTCAAAATAATCACAAATATATTAAATTATAAACCAGTCGCCGTCTTAATTTAAAGATGGTTTCCACATTCATTCATAAACTCACAGATCTCCTCTGACTTTCACACCATGTGCTATTTTTAACCATGATATTAATATTTGACTCGTATATAGTTTCCTCGTTCATGGTAATAGGTTTGTTCATAATACACACATGTAAATGAAATGATCCCTTTCAAAATTAAATCCAGTGGACGTGTGAAATAAAATGTAGTATAAACATAGATTTCTGACACAGTCAAAGGAAGTTTTATTATTTATTAATCAACTTTTTTTGTGTGTTTTCTTGTGTTTATCTCTTTTCAGAGTACTCAGATTGATCCAGAGGAGTTGTTCACTAAACTGGATCGCATTGGAAAAGGATCTTTTGGAGAGGTGTGGTGTCATTTTTCACATTTTAGTTTATTATCATACCTTGTTTATTACTAGTTATCTCCATATTTACTTAACATCAAGTCTACTCTCTACTCTTTCACTATTGTTCTTCATCTTAACTCTCTCCTCCTCCTCCTCTTCCGACAGGTGTTTAAAGGTATCGATAATCGTACTCAGAGCGTTGTTGCCATAAAGACCATTGATCTGGAGGAAGCTGAGGATGAGATCGAGGACATCCAGCAGGAGATCACAGTTCTCAGTCAGTGCGACAGTCCTTACATCACCAAGTACTATGGCTCCTACCTGAAGGTGAGACAAGCTCTTCTCTCTGATTGGCCGACTGTTTTCTGAATGGTCCAATGATGATACAGCTTATTTCGCAAACCAAATACTGTAAGGTTGGAGGGTGGGTCCAGGTGGGCAGGGCTTGGGGGTGTGGCTGAGGGTAGCGACTGCTTTGTTGTGACATCACAAAGTTCCAGAAGTCCTGATGGCTGGTTTTAAGGCTCAGTTTCTGAATACAGGCTGTGAGCATTTCTGTGGACTGAGACCTTTGATACTTTCATAGTTTTAATATAGAACCTAGACCTGCTTTATAATCAAAGACCACATGGAGGTCTACCTTTAGACCGTATGGACCTTTAACATCTACCTTTAGACTGTATGGACCTTTAACATCTACCTTTAGACTGTATGGACCTTTAACATCTACCTTTTTTAAACACATTTCCTCCCTAAATAAACTAACCAAAGCTGATGTTGGGAAGAATTTGAAACCTATTTGTTTATATCAATGTTTATTTCCACGTTATTTTCTTCTTCTGATGTTGTTGGTACATTTCTACTTTTCTTTGCCAATTAGCACCAACTGTCAATCAGTGGAAAATTTGCAGAACTGAACATCTGAGATCCAAAATAAATCAAAATGAATCTTCATTCTTCTAGGGCAGTAAACTATGGATCATCATGGAGTATCTTGGTGGAGGTTCAGCGCTCGATTTGGTGAGTGTGAAAACAGGTTTCAACTACTTTATTTCTTCGTACTGAGAAAATAAGACGACAAAAGTTTAAAGCTGTAAACGGCATGAAAGTACTGGGTTGAGTCTTGTAATTTAAAAGATTCAGGGTTTTTCTAAAATCCAAATATCTACTTTAGCACCACCTTCTGGAAAATTCTGTGTCCATAAAGTAGCAAAGGTTGACGCAAACATTGTAAATGGATATGAATAAAATGTAATTAAAAGATTTATATGAAAATGTAGTCCAGTACATCTGCACCTGAGGTTGTCTAATTTTCTTTCTCACTCTTGTGTTGAGGCTTGTTTTAACTGAAACTCATCAGGGTGTGATTGTTCCTGTGTACAACATCTGGCATATCAGTGCATGTTTGATATGTGTCATCAGTCTGGGTGTGTGTGTGTGTGTGTTTTTGTGTCTATGTGCAGCTGCGTGCAGGTCCGTTTGATGAGTCTCAGATAGCCACCATGCTGAAGGAGATCCTGAAGGGGCTCGACTACTTGCACTCCGAGAAGAAGATCCACAGAGACATCAAAGGTACGAGAGGGATTAAACGCCACAGGTCGACCTCCTGCTTTAAACGAGTCGCTCAAATGATGAAGCGTTGGACATTATGCAATGAAAAGAAAAGAAACTGGCCCATGAAGCGTTGATGGATTCCTGTCAATCAGTGTTAATGATGATAATTCTGTGTAGCTGCCAACGTCCTGCTGTCGGAGCACGGTCAGGTGAAGCTGGCCGACTTCGGGGTAGCTGGTCAGCTGACGGACACGCAGATCAAGAGGGAAACCTTCGTGGGAACGCCATTCTGGATGGCTCCTGAGGTCATCCAGCAGTCCGCCTATGACTCCAAGGTCAGTCACATGTTCATATAAGGCAGTCACTCAGACCTTCGTCAAACTTACTCTGAACACGCACGCACTGACGCCTAATGAGTCAGGACAGGTGAAACTGAATGAAGATGCAGTTATGAAATGTGTTATAGTTGAAAAAATGGGCTTATACCGAGTGCTGCTGTAATCAGGAAGTAGCTTTTATTATTTATCCTCAAGGGAAACATGAATATCTTTTATTAGCAAGTATAAATCCACTGTGACGTCACCCATTGGTCTGTGAACTGCCATTTTGAATTGGAATTTTTTTTTTTTAAATCTAAAAAAAATCTCATCCAATTCATCCCCTGCTTTATCTATTTTCCTCTAAATAGAGAATCATTTAACAAATGAACATCATGTTGTGTTGAAGACTTGAAACTAGAGACTGAGACCATAAACTCATTAGGAAAACGTTTACTGAGCTAATAAATCAAGGGAGAAGTAGGGACATTTTCCCATAGACTTCAATACAATCTGACTTCTTTAACAACCAGTGGAGTCGCCCCCTGATGGTCATTAGATGCAGATTTAAGACTCATCAGCATTGGCTTGACTTTACAGACCCAGAGTCCACGTCCACTTTTATAGAAAACATGATGTTGGCCTCCAGACAGGAAGCAGAGCTCCCTCCTCCTGTACCTAATAAAATGGCCACTGGGTGTGTTTTACTCATTTGCATTATTGAATTAACAAATACGTGAACAAATACATCTCTCAAACACGCACAGTTTGCCTTTATTCTGTTGACCATGTTTGCCTGTTGCCTTAACAGCCGCAGCCACGTGGCTTTGTCATCGTCTCAGGTTTTGAGGTCATTTGCATCATTTCCACAGACTTCATGGTTTGTTTGCATTTGATACAAACGCCCACACTGTGAAAAGTCTGGAAAAGTCTCAAATTTCCTATTTTAACCCTAAACTCTCCTGGTAATGACGCAAGTGTCGCAGTTGTTGTTGCAGTAGGGGACTCCCTCATCGTTTCCTTTGTTGACACAAAGCAACTGTCTCATATAGAAATCGCTAAAATGCTGCAGGCAGTGACTTCAGTGATGAATGCACATCATTCAGACAATCATTTCTGCTTTCATAGCTGCACCTGCTCACACCAAACGCACACAAAAGTAAACAGCTGGCTCAATGTGATACCCAGTAACTAAGCAAATGAATTACATAATGAGGAGATGTCTGATGGTCTGCTGCCTTTGTTTTTGTCAATACATGTCTGAGAAAAAGGTGTGTGTGTGTGTGTGTGTGTGTGTGTCTGGATCGTCATGTTTTGGAAATAAGGTAAACCCATTAGGGTGTGTGTACTTGGTGTCTTGATGTGGTTTGATTCATGCTGGTGTGTGAGTTGTGTGTATTTTAAAGGGCATGTGTGCCCATTTATATTGGGTAAGTAGAGTGTGTGTGTTTGTGTAATGATGTCACAGTGTTACTTTCATCCTAAAACGCCCAGAAAGTATTGTGCAAGTAATGGGCTCTTCCTGTGGATTTGCCGCTCATGTGTTTGTCAGAGACGGAAAGTAAAACAAATCAATAAAAATAAAAAAATAAAAGCTGCTCTTTTAAAGTGATGTCCCCGGCTTCCAGCCAGCCAAAGTAAAAAGTACAAAACTTGTGATGTTAAGCTATAACTCCTGCTTTTATTTTGTAGTAGGTTCAGTCTTTATCATCAAGGCAACATGATGATTAACTCTGAGGAAGATTTTCTTCAGTCTTCAAGAGACAGAAGGCAAAGTCTGACCTGTTCAGATACCACAGACAGTTTGCAGACTCCACTGAGAGTTACATAAACAACAGACGTAACCTGATCGGGCAGAACAAGCTGTCATTGTATTTAAAGGACTGTGTGTGTGCATGTGTGCGTTTGTCGTTGTTTCTGCCTGATCTCACATCAAGTTTAGCTTTTAGTTGTAGGCACAACATGTCTTGTGTACGATTTGTTTTATTCTGGACCCCGGGGACTCACTTTGTTGCTGAGACTGATGCCATCTTCATTCTGAACCAGGAGTCTGTTAGCTTAGCTTAGCATAGCATAAATGCTGGAGACAGTTAGCCTTGTTTAACATGTTATGTGTCGTTTGTTTAACAAACACCAGTTTTCATATTGAATATAACATGGGCTCTTTGGGCAGAGCCAGGCTAGCTGTTTCCCTCCGTTTCCAGTCTTTATGCTAAGCTAAGATAATCAGTTCCTGGATCCAGCTTCATATTTGTTGTACAGACAGTAGAGGTGTGTGTGTGTGTGTGTGTGTGTGTGTGTGTGTGTGTGTGTGTGTGNTGTGTGTGTGTGTGTGTGTGTGTGTGTGTGTGTGTGTGTGTGTGTGTGTGTGTGTGTTCTGATCAAGCTGCCATATGTTCAGTGTATAACAGTAATGGAGCTGGTGGGTGGAATTAACAAACAGTGACCGAGCATCTTCTTGTAACGTGACCCTGAGCAGCTTTACTATAAGTGTGTGTGTGTGTGTGTGTGTGTGTGTGTGTGTGTGTGTGTGTGTGTGTGTGTGTGAGATCCTGTCTTCTCCTCACCTGGGCCGACACATGGTTATTGGAGCAAGTTGAGAAGACGTGACATTCAACCTGTGTGCATGTGTAACTTCTGAGTGTGTGTATGTCTTTGTGTTTACTTTTGTGTGTGTGTGTGTGTGTGTGTGTGTGTGTGTTCTTGGCCAGGTTGACATATGGTTAGTTGGTGTTCCAGATGTCGTCCACCCGACCCTGTGTGTGTTTGCCCTTGTGTATAAGTAGTTGTGTCACCTTGGCTCTGGACACGTCGTGACACGAACTTTAGCTTGTAACAAAATCATGCAAAACACCTGTTTATGTTCAGATGAATCAACAATTCTGATAAATTGATTAATTGTTATTTATCAGGCCAAGAATTTACTGGCAGCTTCTTCTTTTTCATTGTAAATTGAATATTTCTCTGTCACTTCAACCTCAGGGGACATGAAGCCAATTAATCAATTAGCTGATCAACAGAGAAGTGATCAGAGAATCACTTATGTTGTTTTATTATTCTGTGGTTGCGTGGTTAATGGCTGCTGGTCTGACAGTTTGTTCACATCATCTTGGGTCAGGTTGGATTCACAGCAGTCAGCTGTCATGATGGTGGGAGTCTTTCTCCTCAGTACAGGCAGAATAATCAGAATAAAACACTGTAGGAGACTCCAGAGTTTGATCCTGTCATCGGTGTCATTGTCTAATGTCAAAGTTGGTGCCGAACGTGACTGTGTGTGTCCCTCCAGGCCGACATTTGGTCTCTGGGCATCACCGCCATCGAGCTCGCAAAGGGCGAACCTCCCAACTCGGACATGCATCCGATGCGAGTTCTCTTCCACATCCCCAAGTCTCCGCCTCCGACGCTGACCGGAGATTTCTCCAAGAGCTTCAAAGAGTTCACCGAGGCCTGTCTCAACAAGGACCCTGCCTTCGTAAGACACACACACACACACACACACGCACACACACGCACACACACGAGACACCCAAGCCATTTCGTAGAGTTTAGATGCTGTTAATGTTCTTTGAAATGGTTGAAAACGAAAAGCAAATAAAGTCAGTGCTGGTGGAGTAACTGACCTGTGACTCACCGGTCCATGGTTAAACACATTAAACTGGCATTGTTAGCACCTGAAGTGTCGTGATGCTACATAGATAAAGGATCATGTTGGTTTGGTACAAGACTCAACAAATATCACATCATCATTTCTATATTTTTTTTTCAGTGAAAATAAAATGTAAAAAAAAAAAAAAAAATTAAATTGCATATCACAATATTAAAATGATTCTTTGGGGTCACAGTTTTTATATTTAGGTGATTTAGGTCAAAAATAAAAAGAATAATTAAAATGATTTATGATGAACTTTTTATTGTTTTGTTTTTTTTTCTGTCTGGTTGAGCATCATGTGAACTCAGTGATGCATTGTGGGTAACTTTCTGTAGGTTGGGTATGGTCTCCAAGCTGAGGTGGTTTCAGTGGTGTCATTCATTTGAAGCCAGCCTCTCCCTGCTGTGTGGTGGCAGTTGCCTCTTGCTGCCCCCTGGTGGCCACAGTCTGAACTCCTGCCCACACCGAGGTCGGTCGACCACAGGTTAAACTCTCTCTCTCTCTCTCTCTCTCTCTCTCACTCTCTCTCTGTGCAGCGTCCCACAGCCAAGGAGCTCCTCAAACACAAGTTCATCGTCAAACACTGTAAGAAGACGTCCTACCTCAGCGAGCTGATCGACCGGTACAGGCGGTGGAAGGAGGAGGGCCACAGCGACAGCAGCTCTGAAGACTCCGACAGGTAATTTCACTGACGTGGAAAAATCTGGGTTTGTTTGTTTTTTTAAGTGTCAACAGTGAAGAAGTGAAGGGATTTAAAATACACAGAGCTTTTACAGTTGATCCAAAACTATGGAACCAGTTGCTTCTTTATTTCTAAAGACATTTTTATTCACTCTCCTTTTAAGCTCAATAACCTTCTAGTTTGTTGTCTATATTGTGTATTCTTATAGTTTAGCTTACTTACTTTATATGTCCATTTGTCTTGCTTTTATTTATTGTAATTGTTGCTTGTGCAGCACTTTGTTCAGATCAGGGCTCTACTTTTAAAGATGCTCGACAAACAAGGTTGACTTGACAGTTCAAACAAATCACCACAACGTGCAGAAGTTGTGGTCGTGTCAGGTCCAAGGCTTCACTCTCTCTGTTGCAGTCGCTTTGTTTTCGCAGAGCATGTGTGCTCCGTCGGAACAATGTCCTTCTATTGGTGTATTTTGGGGGAAAATAAATCTTTATTATTATATATTATATATACTATTGCACAAAATGCCCCATAATGCTCCCTTCACCCTTTGTAGTTTGCGGTGTAGACTGGTGGTTTATTGAAGAATTGTAATTGAGTACTGAAATAAATACACATAAATTTAATTATTACATATGTAACTTTACTTTCATATAAATAATTATGAGGGGTGCCCTTTTATCTTTGCTTGAGCCCCTATCTCTAAGTCAGAACTCCTCCTCTGACAAACAGCTTGATCAGATCTGTCTGTGCGCAAAATGCAGATATTGTGTATTTGCGCAGCCCGGAGCTCAGTGAGTGACGTCAGTGTGTGCATCCGTTTGTGTTTGTGTTTGTGTTTGTAAAGTGAGTCCAGTAACAAGGAGAACAGCGAGTCCCCTGAATGGTCCTTCACCACCGTCCGTAAGAAGAAGACGGATGGAAGGAAGGTTCTCAACGGGACGGTCAGTAACTGTGTGTGTGCGACTAACAGCAAAGACATTTTCTTCTCTACGTGATGATGGATTTGTTTATAATGAAGTCAGAGCGACGACGTTTCTCATTTTGCAAAGCTAAGAAATGACGCCGTCGCTGTTTCTTTTAAATATGTACATTTGTTAAGGTAACGAAACTGTGGGAAATGGATTTTATTCCAAAATGTAGATAATAAATACAATTTTACAGATTAACATCAGTCAGAGTTGCACAAACATGGGAGTTTTAAAAGGTGTAGAAATGCAGCAAATTGAACGTATCACCTTTTTTCCTCCTCCTCCTCTTCATCTTCATCTTCATCTGACCAGGTTCAGGATCAGCTGAGTAAATCTGCCAGTCTGACCACAGTCATCTCTCCTGTCTTCACTGAGGTCAGTGTCTGGATATAAGGAAGCACAGCCAAATAAAAGGATGGAGCAGAGTGAGGTTTTAACAGAGGTCTCTCTCTCTCTCTCTCTCTCTCCGGCAGCTGAAGCAGCAGCATAAAGAGCACTCTGAGCAACGCCTGGCCATCGAGGAGCTGGAACGCAAAATCCAATTGGCTGAGGAGGTCTGTCCAGGCATCACGGACAGGATGGTCACGCACATCATTGCCAGGTACCAGAAGTATGTCCAGCTCTATAGTTTCCCTCTGCTTTCTTCTTCTTCTTTGTCTTTATCCGGGCAAAGTGCAGCCCTGTATTTACATCATATCTTTTTAATCCACATAATTAATCCTCCATCTCATGACCCTGGACCTGGAGTTGAATTATTATAGTTATAGATAATATTATATGTTGAGTCACTTTGTTATAAAGTTGTACTTAATCAAAATGTTTTCATCTTTTAATTTAACACGTAGAAAAACTGGGCATAAGTGTGAGGCTAAAAAAAAGTTATTTTCACTATTAATTCATCACAGTCACATTCTTTAATTAATAATAAATTGATTGCTCAGTGTATAAACACAATTGAGGGACATCAAAACACACTTTTAAGGACACTTTCACCGGGGGAGCCAGGGATCGAACCGCTGACCGTCTGATGAGGGGACGATCCACTCTACCTCCTGAGCCACAGCCACTCGTAGTAAATGTCGTTCTTTATTCCCAAGTTAAGAGTGAACATTGTCTAATTTCTTAATTTGTTTGAGCAACAGTCAAAAATCCACAGATGTTGAGTTTAGTGTCATAGAAAAGTGTGGGAACTTTAGATAAGTGTTTCTTTTCTGGGTGCCTGGGAAATAATATATATATATGTGTGTTTATATATAAACTCCCATGACACATTTTTGCCCCGGGGCCCCTGACGAGGTTAATCCGGCCCTGCTCTTATCCTTAGACTCGTTCAGTGTCTTCTTCCTCCTCCGGATCATTTGTTTACCAAATATCTTCCTCTCTCTCTCTCCCCCTCTTCCTGGTTTCTCTCCACCAGATTCACGACCAACTGAAGGACGGACAGATGGAGGAGGAGGAGGAAGAGGAGGAGGAGGAAGAGGAGCTTTAAATGAAGAGAGACTGTGTCTCCGTACGGTGACGCTGCTGATTGATTGGAAACAGAGGAGATTTGCTGTGCGATGTCTCCTCGCTGTACATACACATTCACACATTAATACACACACACACACACACACACACACACTACTAATGTAATATATACACTATATATTATATATATAAACATATGTGTGTACACTGCTGCTGGTTGACGTTTATTCTCCCCAGGCTGGATTGAGACAGACTGGATTTGGGGTTTTCCTTTCCCGTTTTTAGGGTCATGAACTTGTCTGTCCTGTCTCACTTACTTTCCTTTTTGTAATCACTTGTTTTCAATTTGTGTAAAATAAAGCAGACCGTTTTTTGTTTTGACTAAATCGGTAAATCCATACATAACCTTCCTTATCTCCATATGTGCCTTAAGTCTTCACGCAATCAGTCATTTTCTAAAAGAAGACGTTATTTTTTTAAATGGAGATTTTTTTTTTTTTTTTTTTGTTGCACTCATCCACAAAATAAACGTAGGGGAGGGTTGTCGTCCATCAGCAGTGGTATGGTTTGTGTCACGGCTTGCCTTGACCTTGTATATTTCTATATGTTTGAGTAGCACTTCAGACAGATTATATGCCAATATTGAATTTGTCTTGTCTTCAGTAATGCCTCTCGATTGCAGCTCCCTGATCCTGGAATTCAGTTCAGGTCAAATGTAAAACTTCCGTCACCGAAACCAAAACTGGATGAAAACCAGATTCTACGGCTTTAAGCAAGGATTCCTACGTTACGAAAAACTTATCTAAAACTGTCACTTCACACTGGTTCACGTGTTTTATTTCTAAGTTCTTGCCTGGCTAGGCAGCTAGCAGCTTGCTAACCAGTAAGCTAGCTAGCTAACCTACTATTGCAGAAGCCGGTACTAAAGTTACTAGTTTAACTTTTTTTTATTTTTTTTATTGAATAAACAAGTCAAGATAAAAAAATAATAATAATATTAAAATTGCTGCTATACGAATAAGGTCAGTGTTTCTTGTGGGAAACACAACCATTAGCATCAAGTAGTGGGCGAGTGGAGTGGGAGAAATGGCAAAATTAAGGTTTAAATTGCGATTTAAATTAAATTAAAACTGTCTTCCACTCGCTTTTGAAAAGTTTTTTTTCAACGTGCATCGAGTTTGGGAAAAGGTTGAGAGCCGTCGTGTGTTTTCAACATAATTCTTGATGCGTTTTCATTTCCTAACATCAAAAAGTAGCGCAGGTCTTTTTCTAGAGCACGAAGGAGCTGTAATCAAAGGTGTTAATGACAGTTTGTACCAAAGACACTATAAACTTGGTCATTGTATATTTTTGCCTTTTATATATCATAAGGGATACAATAATGTTTGTTGAGGGGGGAAATGTAAAATGAAAGATGTAAGATTTTACTTTTTTTGTAGCGGGACTTAGAGTTTTATGAATAAATATTTAAGTTTGATTGAGAAACTTTTTTCTTTCTTTACTTCAATGTCATGACGATGAGATAAGCTTCACGACTTGATGTACAGTTTTCTGCACATTATCACTGAACAGTTTACATTTACAAAGTTATTACAAAATCTGTTTCCAATAATCTCTTGTAGATCTTTTTTCAGCTCATTTTAAAATCTGAGGTAAAGGTTCCATGTTCAGACACAGGTTCTAGGCTTGGTTAAAGGTTCTAGTTTATGTCATTGAGGTTCTACACTGGGTTAAAGGTTCTAGTTTATGACACTGAGGTTCTACACTGGGTTAAAGGTTCTATGTTTTCACTGTTCTTACCCCCTCATCTCTCCCAACTTTGATGAAAAGATGGAGAAAAAACGGACGAAGAAAGACGACGACAGACTGGGTAGGTTTCAGTCACTTGAATGAAATTACACAATCTCATACAATCATGATCATAAATGAATTTTTTTTTCTGAGAATACAGATGAGTCTAATTTGTAAATCTTGTAATTTCGTCACTATGATTTTATCGTGTATAATCCTTTTATTTACAAACTCTTGTTATATAAACAAAAAGATCACAAAGTTGACATTTTTTTCTACAGAATTGACGAGAATCATTCATATTCATACTAACACACAAGATCATCCCCAAAGTTTTCTGTCACGCTGAAAAACACTCAATATTTCAAATTAAAGTCTTAAAAGTTATCGTTTAAACATTGGTCAAGGGATTTAATCTATTTCCACTACATGGCCAAACAGGTCTGAGTGAAATAAATGACTTTGTAGGTTCAGGATGATAACTCACACGGTCATTGCTGAGATCTCTGAACCTAGTAAAATTGATTAAATTGATTGTGTGCACAGTTGACAGATGTTGAACCCCTTCACTTGGGGCATCATTTCAGTCTCAACCCATAAGCAGCAACATTAAACTCCTGCTGGGAATATTTCTTCATGAAGCAGGCGTGTTTCCCAAGAATTCAAACAAGTGTTCGAAATCGATCAACACCAAATGGAGACAGCGACCTCTATCCCTACAGCGGAGGCTAGTTTGGCTCGTTTGCCCTCGGATGGACGCACACAAATAGTTTTTCCAGGTATTTAAAATACTGAAAATTTTGAAAGGTTGAACCCTTAATGAGGCTATTGAACAGTAGCTGGTATTAGTTTCCAGATGCTGAGGTTTTAACCAAAACAAGGCAAAGACAGTACATTTCATCTGCCAGTTACACCTCATCAACAACACACTTCTTACATACAAAAGCATCACATTTATCATAGTTGTCTTGTTTTATCTTTACAATGTGATCACGTCACGAACCTTTGTATTGTTTCCATGTGTAAAATGTTTTCCTCTGTATCTACAGCGTCACCTCTGTGATCTTTGCAGCACCTTTAGTCTCTCTTGTCTTTTCTTTCTTCTCTTCTACACCCTTTAACTCCTTTTTTGCCTTCTCTTTCACTGCTCCATCGTCGTCGTCCTCGTCTTCCTCCTCCACCTCTTCCTCCTCCTCCTCATCCAGCTGGAGGCTCCCAGAGGAAAACCTCATCCTGGCTAGTCCGGCAGACCGCACCACCTTTCCCAGCGGGGGTGGTGGGCAGTAATATGGATAGAAAACTTCTGGGTCAGAGTCGCTGTAGCTCCCAGTTGTCCCTCCGATCATGCAAAGGGAGGTGGGACGTTCAGGAAGAGGGGAGGAGTTTAGCGGGAGGTAGGTTGGTCTGGAGGGCCGTGTTAGGTGGGGGTAGTAACCGAGGGGGCGAAACTCAGAGGCAGGGTTAAAGGCGGGATTTGAACTCCTTGAGAGGTGGAACTTGACATCTGGTTGGCTAGCTACGCGGCGAGGCAGCCCTGGGAGGAAATTGGAGTCATCGCTGTAATGCCCCGCCTCTGTATGTCCAACGCCTAAGAACCGTGCTCCGTTGCTTCCTGGCTGATAAACCCTGGTCAGTCCCAACCCACCTGAACCAGAGGGGTGGAGGGCTCTCCTGATTGGTGAAAGAGATGGCGAATCCTGGCTTAGTGGGTAGAAAGTTGGCCGCGATAGGCTATCCGTTGTCACATAATCCCGCCTCCTCGTGTGGGGGAAACGCTCCAGTGAGGAAACAGCAACGTAGTCCGTCAAGTAGGGGTGTCGGTTGAGCGGCGAAGAACCAGCCAATGGGAAAGATGGGAGGATGGGGTGATACTGGTAGGCAGGACTGTTTGGGTAAAGAAGAACCAGCTGTTGTGCGGCATCTGGGTGTGGCTGGGGGTTGGGCCGACGTCGTGATCTGTTGCCGTAAACTCCGGCTAACCGTTGGGCTTGGCGCTGTGCCCCGATGCGTCCACCCCTCATGTCCTCCATCACAGACGTCGAAGCTGATCTCATCTTCGGAGGGGCGATTGATTGGTGGAGAGAAGGAGAGAGTGGAGTGACTTGGGTTAGAGGGCGGGACCCCTGGGTGACCTCGACAGATGATTGGCTGCGTTTAGCCCCTCCCCCTCCTCCAATTTCATCTACACCTCTGCGATGTGGCTCCAGCTCGTCCTGACTGTGGACCGCCAAGGCACGGCTCGACCCAGGGAAGGGATGTGAGTGCTCGTACAGCTTAGGAGGTAAGAGAGACAAACATCAGACTTTACTACCAAATAACAATGACTTTATTAATCTATTATTACAACTTCAATGTCATCAAATGTCATGTTTTGCAACCAAGAAAAGCATCAATTTTGGCATCATCAAACATTTTGCTTGAAACAGTTGCCAATTCATTTTCTGTCGATCCACAAACAAATGAATTAGCTGATCAATACGTGTGAACTCTATGAACGGTAGCTTCCATTACTTGTTTGGAGACGTCGGTGAGGAGATCCGGGGAGGATCGACACTGCCTGGGATCGTAGTCTGACTGACAGTAAGTCCTGGAGAAGAGAAAAGATGAACAGATGATCTTTCATGAGCTTGTGTTTTACCTTTAACGTTCTTCTGGTATTCGCTACCTCAGAGGAGTTTATCTTATCATTACAACTGTTAAAGAACTGTCTAAAATATACTTCAGATTCAAGAAGGGAAACAGTAACTGTCCAAATAAAAGTGATGGTTGAGCACAAGTTTGGTCCTTTTTATAAAACTGGAAACCCATAAAGCTCCTTTTGTAGTTTGTAGTGGATCAGTTCACTCTTTAATTATAATTATTATTATATTATTATGTCACCTCTCAAAATGTGAAGGCTTCTTCTCCCCTGCTCCCATACAATCCAGCAGCTGTTTCTGCGTCCGTCCACTGCCACACAAAATCGCACATTAAACGCTGGAAGGCCTCTATGGGAGAAGATTTCCTGACATGTCGACGTAGGAAGTAACAAAATGATTGCCCTGAAAAATGACCTTACCTGTATCTGAAGCTGGAGCCTTTACAGGACAGCAGTGTTTTGTGTACAGCCGTCGGTTCCTCGGCCAGTCTGAAGAAGGCGTGATACTCCACGCACATCTTCCAGAACGATTTACAAACATCACGACTGGCCATGGAAAACTCCAGAGTGTCCTTATACGACGGCTAAATGAACAACGCACTTAAATTAAAACACCACACAGTTGAACGTTAAGTGACACCGTGTGGTAAAGGTCCTCACCCCAACTTTGTCGTGCAGTTTGATGAGGAAATGTTTGCGTTTGAAGCTCAGCTTGCGGATTTTCGCCCAGCTGAACGTGTTGATTTTGGTGTTTCCCTGGAAAACACAGAGGGGAAAAGCTGATTTAATTTGACTGAACAGCTCAAAGAAAACCGTCCCCTTCTGGAAAACAGCTCATTCTACAGCGGTAGGAACCGTCCAATCCAATCGACGCCATCATAATCCAACTAAAACTGTTTTTAAAGTGAAAATCTGCTTTATCCAATTTAAGGTTTCCAAGTCCCTGTTTCAACATGAAGGAACCAAACTGAGGTATTGGACCAGTGCAAATTTTGATAAAAGAAATGAATTAAATATGTGAAAAGTCAGGGGAAAGTCATTAGGATTCATCCTCTGGGGACTATGAATATCTGCACTAAATTTTATGGCAATGCGACCAACATTTACGAACAAACATCCCTAAAAAGTATCTAAAAACAGTGCCGGCTAACAGCTGAGCCATGTTTTTAGCTTTTAGCTCCCAGCTTTATGTCAAGAAGAAGACCATCAACCGCTCACCTGAAAGACCAGTACTCCAGAGTGTGTGACAGCCAGGTTGATCCTCATCCCCTCTCCGTCGTGGGCTGGGTGAGGCCTGATCCCGTACATGTCCAGCTTCCTCGCCACCTCCAGCAGGTGGATGTCGGAGTCTGCCGGAGACACACCTCTACAGGGCGACGAGGTGATGACAAGTACAGGCTAAACACACCCGCAATATGACAGCACATCCATTCTGCAAACATTTCTTAAGGGGCAGAGCTGAAACACATTAAATACACACCACAGCTGTCAAACCACCGCTCTGGTTTCTGTGTGTACCTGTGTTTCTTGTGGAGCTTGATGATCTTGTGGTCTAGATATTCCTGGTTGGGGACGTACTGTTTCATCTCTAAATGGTGACAGTCCAGCTCCTCGTCGTAGTCCCCTAGCTCTGCTGTAACACACACACACATTGACGCACACAAACATGCCCAGTAACACAATGTTTACATGATTGAGAGCAGATTTTTATTTTTTTATTGTTCAGTTGTTGATTCAAAGCAAAGAACGGAGAAATTTTGTGTGAATTTTTCCCTAAATGTGCAAAAATCTTTTGCGTATTGACTTAGATTCACCTGCGAAGTAGGAGTTTGAATGTCGCTGTATTTTTAAACTTACACTGCAATATGTGAGAGACCAGCAGGGCGGCGCTGTTGTCATTACAGGTCAAACTGCCATTAGACAAGTCCTGTTTTATCTGTAGGGCAAAGAGATACCTACACACACAGAGGAAATCTTTCTGCTTTAAGTTGTTTAACGTCATCAAAGGAGGATGTAGAGTCACCTAATGTAAGAGGTGAATACAGCACATGACATTTCTAATAATGGCTCTGACAAAGACTGTAGAAGAAGAGATTGTAATGCTTAAACAAACTATGTAAAAAAAACAACAACAAACAGACACTGATACCTGGTGAGGCCTCTCTTTAGTTGCCCTGGATCTGGTGGGAAGAACTTGACTATAAACCTGAAGAAAAGATCGTTGGAGTCTGACAGAGAGGAAAGAAGAAAAATAAAGAGGGATTTACAGATGAAAGGCCTGAGAATCAGCTATACCCACATATAGATAATAGACGATAATAAAATCTGAAGCCATAAAACCTTCCAATGAGAAAAGTGATTGATGCTTTTTTCTGTTAGAGTTTGCAAAAGTTGTGCAGATTCACTTGATTTTAAAATGCGGCTGTGAACGGCTCATTAAATTTACACCCTTTGGAGTCAGTTAGTTAGCCTGCAACTTTAGCCCACGTTTGTTTACACTTACACTGCAAATTATCACCATAAAAACGATGCCGAATTAGCCATTAACGGTTCCTATTTGCGATTCACCCACTGATGTGCAGACAACCACCACTAAATGAGTGTAGTACTGAAGAAAACTTTAAAATGTGATAATTCCCAGGCAAGTTCTGTAGCGGTAAGGATCTTTTTTTTTTTTTTAAAAGCAGATTTAACTGCAAAGGACGTCAATGATAACAATATGATAACACAATGAATCTATATCATATCATATCTCTGTGCTCTGATTTGTGAGCTCCTGCTTTACTAAGCTGTAATTTTAAGCGACTTACATTTAATCTGTTTGGCCAGCGGCTTCAGCAGCTCCAACCAAACCTGCAACATGTCACACATAAGAAAATGAGATGCTGTATGTATGAGGTGGAAACAACCAGCGTGTCTTTGTGCTTCTTACATAGTTGCCGCTGTGGTGTCTGAACTCCAGGCCAAAGTACTCTTTCTCCAGCAGCTTCAGATGACCACACACTTTGTTGAAGAAGTCGCCTCCTAACACCTTTTGCTGAGGGGGCGAATTAAAGTGGGAGGCAGGAAAGTTAGAGGGATAATTGGATATTTTAATTGAGACTGTCTTAAAACTGGAGCCCAGTCCACTCAGGGGACCCTGGGTAAATGTGATCCAACACTTCACAACTTTGTATAATGAGTCTGTGTAAGGCTGTATTCACTGTTACAGGCTGGATGTCCATTGTTTTTAGTGGGTAACATGCTGCCTTCTGCTCGAGCGCATTAAAATGATTATTTAGATGTATTTTCTTCCAAAGATAAATTAGTTCTTTATGATTTTGGTCAAGAAAAACCAGGTGTCTGAATTGAACTGAACTGAATTTATGTCATTTCTTAATGAACACACAAAAGACAGTCCAACCTTTAAAATTAATAAAATAAAAAAATAAAAGATATAGTAATTAGATAGATTTACATGTCTTAACGCTGCAAAATTCAATGAAATTAACGTCGATTTATCCATAAAAATCAAACCCTAATTCAACAGTGATTCGACTCCACACATGACGTTGTTTCAATGTTAAAATACTGTTTAAATTCTGGCAACACTAAGATCTAAAAGCAAAAAAAAAAAAAAAAAAACCAGCGGAGGATGATCAGGAACACGATAACCTTTACATTTCCTCTTCAAACTCCTTCTCATCCCTCCATCTTCCTCCCTTTCTCCCTCGTCTGTCTAATTACTGAGATGGTGTGCGTGCTCCTCCCTGACTGCAGCGACACAGGGGTTTTTTTTAGTGTTTGCTGTCTTCTAGCTGGTGTTTACAGGCCTGTCGGTGGTCACTGGACGTCCCTCATTAACTTGTCATGAAGAAGGGTGAGAGAGAGAGAGAGAGAGAGGGTGAGGGAGGAAGAGGAGGGACGGAGCAGCTGTAACCGATTATAAAGGGAACACAGGCCTAACCTGTGATTAGTGGAAAACAAATGGCCGCCCACGGAACAACAGAGCAGTTAGTGTCAATGGAGCGGAAGAGAGTAAAATTGAGCGGAATGAAACTTTATCGTCCGCTCTCCTGGCTGACGACTGTCCTCTCAAACCAAATCCAGTTGTTGTTTTTTTTTAAAAAAAATGATCTTTCAAATTAAGCTTCATCAAAGTATTTTCCTGTGTGTCCACACACACACACACACCATGTGTGACATCGGTCTGCCCATCTTTTCTTCTTCTCTGCTTCCGGTCTGATCATTAATTGGGGTTTTGCCCTGAAGGTTGAAGGATCAGGGTCAGAGGAGAAAAACCAGTGAAGCAACTTGAAGCCATCTTCATCTTTCTTCTGTAAATCACATGTATTTCCTCCCTCGTTTACCACAAACACTGTATTTATCACAGTTTATTTTTGCCCTCATCCATCTATTCATTCATCCTTTTTTCTTTCTGTCTTTTATTCTTTCTTCCTTCATCTCTCCTCCTCCTCTTCCTCCCCCTCCTCCTCTTCTAAAGATGCTACTAATGTCCCAGAGGCCGCTGGGAAACTGGCAGAGAAAGCATGGGCGTGGAAAATGGAGCTACTTTGCTAACACAATACTGCAAGTCTCTCTCTCTCACACACACACACACACACACACACACACACATACAGTCTCTTTTTAGATTGTGTTACTGCCTCACAGGCGACGCCACGTCACCAACGCAGCCCGTCACTCTGCTGCTGACCTGGATAGTAGAGCACATGACAGTTCATAGACAGCAGAGTGTGTTTACGTTCCGTGTCCAGCTGTTTACACCTCACACAGATGTTTAACAGCTGGAAAATCTCCGCAACGGTTTGGATCCAATCCAATCTTGGAGGAGTGAGGGGTGGATCTGACCTGCTCTGTTCTCTATCCTGATTGGGTGGTACAGTCTGTCAATCACACAGTAGCCACGCCCCCTAACTCAGCCCCTGCTTTCTGGTCTATTTTCCTCTAAATGGACCATCATTTAAAAAATGAACATCATGTTGTATTGAAGACTTGAAACTAGAGACTGAGACCATAAACTCATTAGGAAAACGTTTACTGAGCTAATAAATCAAGGAGAAGTAGGGACATTTTCCCATAGACTTCAATACAATCTGACTTCTTTAACATCCAGTGGAGTCGCCCCCTGATGGTCATTAGAGAGGATGAAGGTTTGAGGCTCTTCAGCGTTGGCTTCACTTCACAGACCCACAGTCTACGTCCACTTTTTATTAATGTTGGTGAAAGTGTGAATACAACAGTAAAAACAACTCATAACCTCCTCAAACTGGTAAAATAAGTTATAGATAAAATGATACGACCACTTTTATAGACTCAACAACGTAAAACTAACTGTTATCGCAGTGATATACCTTAATACTTCAGGATTTAAATATTTCAAAGTAATATTGATATTGTTCGTTTTTTAAATACAACTACATCTTGTCACCAAAACTGTATTGTGTAGCAAATGATTTGTTGGCCCACATACAATAAATACACATACTTGATAATAATTATATTATTGTATATTATAATACAATAATATAATTATTATCATCTTCTTTTTTCATGAAACAAAACCAGAAGACTAATGATGAACTTTTACTGTTACAGAAACTGCAGCTTTGAAAGTTCATCAGAGTGAGTTTAGTTAGTTGTTGCTTTGCAGAGTCACTTTTGCTTTTTATTTCCTTGAACATGAGGAGGAGACAAAGTTGGACAGATCCTCGTGGGGCTTCATTGATTTATCAGTGAATCGGTCGATAATATGTGTCAGTTTTCTGTGGATTTATAGTTGAATCTCTATATATCTGATATTCCTGAGGCAGCTTTTGGTGCACGTCTCTGTTTGTGCATCAGGATGGACGGATGGACGGATGGATGGATGGACAGATGGATGGACGGACAGATGGATGGATGGACAGATGGATGGACGGACGGATGTATGGATGGACAGATGGACGGATGGATGGATGGACGGACGGACAGATGGACGGATGGACAGATGGATGGACAGATGGACGGATGGATGGACAGATGGACGGATGGATGGACGGACAGATGGATGGACAGATGGATGGACGGATGGACGGATGGATGGACAGATGGACGGATGGATGGATGGATGGATGGACGGATGGACGGACGGATGGACGGACGGATGGATGGACGGACAGACAGACGGATGGATGGACAGATGGATGGACAGATGGACGGACAGACAGATGGACGGACGGATGGACGGATGGATGGACAGATGGATGGACGGATGGACAGATGGATGGACGGATGGACAGATGGACGGATGGATGGACGGATGGACAGAGGGATGGACAGATGGACGGATGGACGGACGGATGGACGGATGGACGGATGGACGGATGGACGGACGGATGGACGGATGGACGGATGGATGGACAGATGGATGGACAGATGGACAGATGGACGGATGGATGGACAGATGGACGGACAGATGGATGGACAGATGGACGGATGGATGGACAGATGGACGGACAGATGGATGGACAGATGGACGGACAGAGGGATGGATGGACGGATGGATGGACAGATGGATGGACAGATGGATGGACAGATGGACGGACGGATGGACGGACGGATGGACGGACGGATGGACGGACAGAGGGATGGATGGACGGATGGATGGACAGATGGATGGACAGACGGATGGACGGACGGATGGATGGACGGATGGACAGATGGACGGATAGATGGATGGATGGACGGATGGATGGACAGATGGATGGACGGATGGACGGATGGACGGATGGATGGACGGATGGACGGACGGATGGATGGATGGACGGATGGACGGATGGATGGACGGATGGATGGATGGATGGATGGATGGATGGACGGATGGACAGATGGATGGACAGATGGATGGACAGATGGATGGACAGATGGACGGATGGATGGACGGATGGATGGATGGACAGATGGATGGACGGATGGACGGATGGATGGACAGAGGGATGGATGGACAGATGGACAGATGGACAGATGGACGGATGGACAGATGGATGGACGGATGGACAGATGGATGGACAGATGGATGGACAGACAGATGGATGGACGGACAGATGGACGGACGGATGGATGGACAGATGGATGGACAGATGGACGGACAGAGGGATGGACAGATGGACGGACAGAGGGATGGATGGATGGACGGATGGATGGACGGATGGACGGACAGATGGATGGACAGACGGATGGACGGACGGATGGATGGACAGATGGATGGACAGATGGACGGACAGAGGGATGGATGGACGGATGGATGGACAGATGCTGGTTTGAATTCATGGACAGTTTGCGAAGATGGATCTGATCTTGTTTACAGCTGTTTCTCTTTGCTGGTTTTTATAATCAGCCTTAATATTCGTCTGGTGGCAGCGTTTCGGCCTTAAAAAAAGAATGTGTGGGTTTTATAAATCACTTGCATTTGAAAATCAAGATACCAGCTGCAGCTTCGTGGGAGAGATCCGACCTTCACTGATGAATGAGTCACATCCAAAATCTGGAGTCACTTGTGTTTATAGCTGCAGCCTATATTTAACTATCTCACACTTTCTGAGGCTGAGCTGTTCAACATGACTCTGAAGTCGGTTTATAATGTAATACAGTGTTTCCCATGCGGAAACAGGCTGTGTAACTATATGCAATCTTTAAAGCAGAGCAGGCTGAAGATGCACGGATCAGAATGAGCTCATTCCTGATCGAGTCTGCAGGACGTGCAAAGACAAAGATGTGAGTTTGACTTTTTCTATCAACAAAACATGTCGGAAAAAAAAAAAGAGAGAAAATGTGGGGAAAAATATATAGTGAATTATAAATGAGGTTTTAAATGTATCAACAAACACTGCGCCATAAATAAGGAAATGACGCACACGTGCAGCAAAATGGATAAAAACTACTCATCCAGCTGTTGACGAACTGACCTCCACCTCGAACGTGCGCTCGCTGTCATCCAGAAAGATCACGCGCAGCCGGAGCTTCGTCTCCTTGGAGACCCGGGACTTGGTCGAGAGGCTCCCGAGTCTCCCGGTCCGCTGGTGACGGTCCCCCATGTCCCTCTCTCCCTCTCTCCCTCCCTCCCTCCCTCTCTCCCTCTCAGGGGGAACAGGAACAGCTGTGGTCCTCCGTCACATCCATCATCCGGAGAGAAAATCCTCAAGAGGCGGCAGCGCGCCAGGAAAAACGGCTTCACGCGCTCCTCAGCACAACAACCAGCACCATCATCCTCTTCATCATTATCCTCATCCTCCTCCGGGGACCCGTGGCTGCCGCCAGTGCGCGCGCTCTCCAGATGCGTAATGGCACGGTGACGTTTCCAGGCGCTGAAACTGAGCTGAACTGGACTAGAGCTACTACTAATATACAGTTATATACTATTATATACTACTAATATACAGTTATATACTATTATATACTATTATATATTACTAATATACAGTTATATACTATTAATACTATTATATATTACTAATATACAGTTATATACTATTAATGCTATTATATACTACTAATATACAGTTACTATATCATATGCTATAATACTACAGCTACTATATACTATAATACTACTGAACTATACCATGTACTATAATACTCCAGATTCTGTACTGAACCATATATAATATTATCAGAATACTAAAGGTTATTTATTTATAAGATCAGTGTTAAAAAGTAATTACCTTTAATGACTTAAATACAGTTTAGAGTTACTTAAACTTCAGTTTTTCCTGTTTATGGGACTGTAATTACTTAGGTAATGAGACGCTCTACACACCAAGCTGCTTCCTGAAGCTCTGATTGGCTGATCTCACCTCAAAGCTGCTTCTATTTCCCTCGACGTGATGTTTTTATTTCACATTGACTGTGGATGTTTTTACACTGGAAAACCTCTAAAGTCATTCAGTCAGTTCTCGTTTCCTTTCATTACACAGTGTATTTTCAATGAGCACAGACAGGATTGTATAGAGTATATAGTGTGTGTGTGTGTGTGTGTGTGTGTGTGTGTGTGTGTGTGTGTGTGTGTGTCCTCCATGGGAATAATATGAATTTCACGGTGGCTGGACACTTTTAGAGAAGTGACCTGTCCTAAAGTAGGCTAGTAGTGCAATGCCTCCAGCACGGACTGAGCACTTAGTGTGTGTGTGTGTGTGTGTGTGTGTGTGTGTGTGTGTGTGTGTGTGTGTGTGTGTGTGTGGGACGAGAAACATGTGAAATGTTGGTCAAGGCAGCGTCTCACATTTTTCTTTGTCTCGTTCTGTGAATGACACACACACACACATCACAATACCTCAATAACATGATTTCAGTGTGTGTGTGTGTGTGTGTGTGTGTGTGTGTGTGTGTGTGTGTGTGTTCACCATCAGTGTCAAACATTTACAACAAAGCTGTAAAATCTCCATCCTTTCGGGTCATGAAGTGTTTCTATATTTTTCTTTTTAACATTTATTTGATCATTTAAATGTTTGATTGTTTAATCGTTACCACACTTTGGAGCTGATCTCGACTCGTGTTTGTGTTGTGTGTCCAGCTGAGAGCGGGGTTCAACCTGGACTCACATTCAGCTCCGCCCTGATGTCACGTTCATGGGGTTCAAACTCCACTCACAACCTTCTTGCTGTGAGGCGACAGCGCTAACCACTGCACCACCGTGCCACCCTATAAAACAGAGACAGGTGTGTGACCCCGCAGCCGAATCTTCCCATTGTCTCCTGTAAATCAGAATATAATGGAACCTGCTTCTCTTCATTAGTGTCTCATTGACATTGATGACAACAGGCTTGATGAATGTAATGGTGCTGAGGGAGGATTTCCCCCAACCTGGCAACCCAAATATTATAACTGTGGTATAAATCATTAGTAAATGATCTATTTACTCTTATTCACCCGCCATTAATAGCAGTTTATTAAGCCTTTATAAAGCGTCCCAGCAGAACACAGTACCTGACTCTGACCACTAGATGGTGTTAAAGACCTGAGGATGATGAAAAGCAGCTGGTAGAGGAGGCACACACACACACACACACACACACACACACACTCTTGCCCAGTAAACATGAGTAGTTGTTGTGATACTGTAATATGAACCTGCCTCCATCAGTCTATACTCACCATCTGCCACACACACACACACACACACACACACACACACACACACACACACACTTTCCATTTTTCCATCTCTTGTCTCCAGTCTCCCTCCTCCTGTATCCCCTCACCCGTCTCACTTTCTCTCCCTCCCTCACACACACAGACACACAAACACACACCTAACCTGCCTGACACAGTAGCATCTGGCGTCTTTATGCTGCTGCCTCCCTCCTGAGACACACACACACACACACTCAGACACACACTGACAGACACACACTGACAGCTTTCTCTCTCATATAAATTTTCCACTGCAGCAGTGTGTCGTCCTCTAACGCTGCACGTTCACATTTTACCTGCAGCTCAGTGAAACCGACAAGTAACAGCAGCGTCACGCCGAGCCAGCAGTAAACACTTCAGCTATCCGGCTCTTTGAACACCATATGCATATTCAACACAATAAATCAACGCAAAAATAAAGCTAGAACATGAAGCCAAAACTTTTTTTGTGCTGGTGCAAAAAAAAAAAAAAAAAAAAAAAAAATTTAAATGTCTTTCATCCATTTAACCCATTTTTTTGTGGCAAAGAAAACTGGAATTCACTTGTTTTTTGACTGTGAATCAGGCTGTAGAAGACGAACTGAATCCACATCTGCCTTAAAGATGAAAACACTGATTGATAAATATATTATAATGAAGCTTTGAAGGTCAATAATCAAACCATCAGCTGACATTTGACTAAATAAAAGCTTCAATAATCTGGGAAGTTTCAATAAATACAATTAAATAACAATTATATATAATGTCATTCGTAATATTACATATAATAACAAAGCAGGACAGAGAATCCAGGTATTTACTATGTGTTCCTGCAAAAATTTGTGTTTATATATGTTTGTATAGACGCTCTGTGGCCACTTTATTAGGTACAATCCAGTATAATATATTCCCCCTTTATGAAGCTCATATTGGCCAGTTTTTGTTCAATTGTTTGTTTTATTTTAGAATTTAAATGTCGCACCCCTCAGTATAAATTAGTCCAGTTCAACACCACCTTTAACTACAACCACAATAATAAACATGTAGTTAAACTAACCCGTCTCTGACATGGACATTATTATCTTTGTAAAAGTAGAATTTATGGCCCCATAAAGTCGTCACTGAAGGTTGCATGAGTGCAGCATATGTGCATGTGAGTATGTCTTGATGTTGTGTCTTTTTTCTGTTGGTTACTGCAGCTCTGACGCCGTTTCATTCAGGGTCTGTGAAGTGAGTTGAGGAAATGAGTTGCTGGCCCCGAGAGGAAGATGGAGCATGAGGCTGACAGGTGGACTGGTGCTGGGCATTGTACCAGACTGCTGTAGACAGGGCGAGGAGCTCAGACATCCCGAGTAAAGCTGCTGCTCCTTTGTGTTGAAAGGAGCCAATTCAGGTGGTTCAGGCATCTGATCAGGATGCCTCCTGGACTCCTTGTCTTTGGAGGTTTTCCAGACACATCCACCTGATAGGAGGCGTCAGGGTAGAGCCATTGGAGAGATTATAGATCTCATCTGTCCGAGGATATCTGGGCTACCTTACTTGTTACTGTTGCCACCATGACCCGGCCCAGAATAGGCAGTAGAAAACAGATGAATGTACGTTTTTTTGGATTGATCAACAATGGTCTGTCGCTGACTGACTGACTGATGAAGTTACGCAGTTTTTCTGATGGCCAAGTCTTTGGGGTTTGTCCACTGGCGATTGCTCTACGCAATTAATTTGTGAGAACAGTTTCCATTGTGTCATCGGTGTTGTTTACATTTTACAGCCACTGTTGCCAATTTAACACATTTGTGACCACGTTTACACCTTTAGTGACTTTTCTTCAAAAAAAGCACCTCACAACAAATCTGACACCTTTTGATATAAAAGTCAAAAGAATAAAAATAAAGACAACTGACAATTTTTTTTTATAAAATTTGTAAAAAATGGTAACCAATACTTAAAATCAGCAGAAAATGTCCGAATTATATCCTGCTTTAAATAACACAACTGCATATTTTTATTGTTTTTTACACATGAAACCAGAAATTTTTTTTTTTTTATTTCTTAAATTCACAAACTTTCAATAGTCAAAGCTTTAAGATCAGAGGGGGGATATGTTCAGAGCCTGAGCTGCCTCTCATCTGCTCATAAACACACACCAAACATCACCTCTGGATGTGAAATACTGCCACATCTGAAGTTATCCATGGTGAAGTTTGACGGGTGAACTTGGATGAAATCCTGATGCTAACATCTGTCGAGCCCCGAGGGGAAGTCCGACATGTCCGAGTCTGTAATCCTGGCATTTCTACAAAACGAGGCGAAGACAAGATGCAGTGCGACAAAGAGACGGGGACAGGATGTGGAAAAAGAGAGAAATCTGGTATATACACACACACACACACACACACACACACACACACACACACACACACACACACAAAGTGAAGGATATGCTGGAAAAAGTCAAACAGAAAAAAGCAGGACAGGTGCAAACCATTAACCACTGTATGGAAAGTAGCAGGGCTGAGTGTGTGTGTGTGTGTGTGTGTTTGTATGTGTGTGTTTGAAGGAGAGAGACTGATAGAGGGACAATGACAATCACAGGAAACCATTTAAAGTCACTGCCAACTCCAAACCCTGTCTGTCCCTTGATTCAATAAACTCCACCCACCTGCTCCACCCTGCAGCGCAAACCAAACGCCCGACCACTCGTCCTCGTTCCTGCTCGTCTCCTACTTTCCCTCCACAGTTTGATGGTTTATCTTTGTATTTAACGTTGATTTCCGTTTCAGGCTGTGACGGGACGAGATGTGATCATAGAAATCATCTGACGATCTCACGGATCAGTGTCTGACCTCTGGAAGATGCTCAAAAAATTAGATGAGCCATTGAGTCCGCAGGGCCCCCCCCCCGACCCTTGACCCCGGTTCATAATGTGGTCCAGGCGTCCGTGGTGCCTGGATCGGTAACGTTGCCTTTTCGTCTCCATCGTGTCCGACTTTGTGTCCAAGCTGCGTGGAGCCGAGAGAGGAGCCAGGGTTTGGACTTTTCTCTCCACTTTGTGTTTCTTCTTCCTGTCACATGGCGGCAGGCGGCCCGGACCGTGGTTGTCACGGTTACGACAACAAACGCGCAAACCTGTACCTGAGAGCGGCGTACCTACCTTCGTCATGGTAATTTCATTCCTCGATTAAGTTTGGGGACTAAAACTACCACCACCCCAACCTCCTCCTGCTGACGTGGACTTTATCGCCTTAGTAACCACGTCATCGTGCGTTTCCCTTCGCTCCTGACGCCATTTCTACGACCACGACATGTCTCCTAGCAACAAAACCTAAAGATGAGGCCACAATAACCTGCTGACAGACGACCTATGGGCTAATTTCTTATTAGCATCAACCAGACTTCTCGTTGTCTTCTGCGGATGTTCGAGTCCCGTTTACTTGTCAAAGTTGCATCAGAGCCGACGGAGGGAGGTTTGACTTTTCCTTCACTTTGTTGGACGAACATTTACATAGTGAAACAGTGAAACAATGAACTTCTTTCAAAAATGTTTATATAACGATTGCATCTTTTCTCTCACAGTGATGGATGACCTTCACCGTCTGAGCTGTTTCCTGTGAATGAGGCCGAGCTGATTTTAAAACATATCTCTGACTGAACATTTAAGGCATGGAAAAGGTAAAAAAAAAACTATATATATATCAGGAGCAGCTCAGTGTTTCCTGCCTGGTTAATGGGAGATAATGGAGGTCTGATTGTAATACGCAGCAGCTGATCTGATGTGGGAAAACTGAGAGAAAGCTGATGACAGAGATGTTATCTGCTGGGAAAACCAGCCTGCTGCAGTTTCTTTCTTTCTTTCTTACTTTTCCTTTATTGCTCTTTTGCTCCAACTTCGTCCCTCAGCTTCTCATCCTTTCTCCACTTGTAATCTTTGTCTCCTTCTTCTTCAGCCTCTCCTCCTCCTCCTCCTCTTTATATTTTCACCTTTCCTTCTGTCCTCACCTTCACTCACGTCTCATACTTTTAATTTGTCTTCCTTCCATCTTTCTCTCCGTATTAAACCACTTTTATGCCCAGTCGTAGTTTTATTTAATTCCCTTTTCACTCTTCCTTTTCCTGAATTGCTTACATTCGTTCTCTATCTTTCTCTCATATTAGCTTCACCTCTTCTTCCTGTTTCTGTCTTTTCTCCTTCATCTCTTTCTCATCTTCCATTCTTTAATACTTTTCTTTCTTTCTGTCTTTAACTCGTTTAACTTGTTTCATCCTTTATCTTTCTGACCATCCTTCCCTCTCATCCTCCCTCTTTCCTTTCTTCATCTCCTTTCTTCTTTCCTCCCTCTGGCTGTCTGTCTCTTCTCCTTTCCTCCTTCCTCCCCTTCACTTCATCCCTTGATCCCTGCAGTACTGAGCGATGCAGAGGAGCCTCGATGGTTAATTACCTGCTTCACTTACATCCACTTACAGCGCAACTCGATTTCACACCCCGCCGTCAGCCTCGAGAGGCAACACACACACACACACACACACACACACACAAACAAACACACAAAGTGCACATTAGGTCACGTAACTGTGTGAACAAAAAAAAGAGATTTCATTTTAATGTGACGTCTCTTTTCCCTTAGTCCACGTCACTTTGCTCTCGCAAAGCAAGAAAAAGTAAGTGAACCCTTTAGCACGTCCGTCATTCATTCATATTTCAAGTGTGAAGACGGTGAAGACATGTGGTGGACGCTCCTCTTCCCAGCCAAGATGGCGTCCAGTGATGGTGAGACATGTCCGTTGTTTTACACCTTATAATGCACCGCCCTGCATGTTGCTGTACTTGTCAATGTGAAGGCACTCGAAATATTACAACTGTCAGCGCACTGTGACGTCAACATCGGTCTGTGAGCTGCTGGTTTAAAGCCTCCAGTTTGTTATTTGTCCGTCGACCAGCTTGGTTTTTTGAAACCAGGTGAAACCATCTTCGGAGGGGAAGGTGGAGCTGAGGAGGAGTGAGGGGTGGAGCTGACCTGCTCTGTGCTCTATCCTGATTGGGTGGTGCAGTCTGTCAATCACACAGTAGCCACGCCCCCCTAATTCATCCGCTGCTTTCTGGTCTATTTTCCTCTAAATGGACCATCATTTAAAAAATGAACATCATGTTGTATTGAAGACTTGAAACTAGAGACACGTAGGGACATTTTCCCATAGACTTCAACACAATCTGATTTGACTTCACTTTTCAGACCCAGAATCTACATCCACATTTATATACAGTCTGTGTGTGAAAGTTGATGATATTCACAACTTGTTTCCACTGCCCCCAGTGGCCAAAAAGATATTTACAGTGTAATTTTCACTGTAGTTCTGTTACCCTTCTACCCCCTATAAACACGTGTCCCAGTAAAGGTATATATTTCATTGATACACCATATACTAGACAGACGCACAGCATTATTTATAAAGGTAGTATTTAGTGGTTTAGCTCAGGGCCTGGAAGCTTCTAGAAATAAAGTTGTGCTCATGTTGCTCTGTTCACACACTGAGCCGAATTTGGCCTTGAGGAAGTAGAAACAAAGGAGGATGGAAGGAGGTGAAAAGAAAAAGAGAGAACATAAATGAAGGCACTTGATCTCACACACACACAGACACACACAGACACACACAAAGTCCTCTTTTATCTTGTGCAACAGGCAGGGTTAGGAAATGAGACGAGTGTTTTTTGTCTGAGAGGGCAAAGCAGAAAAAGGGATTTGTCTCCAAATGCAGCTGTAGCAACAGGCTTCCAGTGTGTATGTGTGTGTATGTGTGTGGGGCTAAATGAGATATTGAAACAGAGACATCCTTGCGTTTGTTCTTGACTGATGAGAGCTGAAAATAGGATTTGTCTTTGAATCAGAAGAGGACGGCTGTAAGCCAGTTAAGACGACTGAAGAGCCCATTTCACACCGAGGAAATGGAAGCCAGTGTGAAACGTTTGTTGAAGGGTTTTTCGCTTTGACAACAACAGATTACAAGCTGCAGATTTTAACAACGTCGATATCAGAGCTTCCCCCCAAAAAAAACCCTCCAGAGTGGATGAAACGTGAAAAGTGTCGGTCTCATGTTGTAGTGAGGACACAGGGAACAGAAGTTTAGAAAAACACTGGTGTGTGGTTGTCAAACATTCACAGATGTAGTTGAGTGTCACTTAGAAGAGGCCAACCTTCAGTGTGACTGATTCAGTACAGGCTGAGGGGGCAGTTTTACACCCAGCTGGGCAACTTTATCTGTGATTGGGTCGTAGAGTTTGAGCTACTTGAAGGTCCATACGGTCTAAAGGTTTAAAGGTCCATACGGTCTAAAGGTAGATGTTAAAGGTCCATACGGTCTAAAGGTAGATGTTAAAGGTCCATACGGTCTAAAGGTAGATGTTAAAGGTCCATACGGTCTAAAGGTAGACCTCCATGGTGGTTTGATTATAAAGCAGGTCTAGGTTCTGACTGGACCCACCATCCAACCGTGCAGGATTTGGTTTCTTTAAGTGTGGTTTTGAGTCCTTGCTTTACAGATGAATTAACAGCTACCTCTGCATCTACTGGTGCTTAGCTGTAGGGCACGTGGTCAGAGATGTATCCTGAGGCTACCAGGTGTTTGAGCTCGTTCAAACATCACATACCTTCACTCAGGTTTCCCGGCTCAGGTTGATCCGAGCTATATGTCCAGCTCTTCCTCTCCTCTTCAAAGTTTCAGCATTTCATTTTCGGAGCTTGTTCATTCACTGCCATTTCTGGTCACTTTAGTCTTACTCCTTCTTTTTTACATGGTAGTAAACCTGCAACAGATTTCAGTAATGTGGGGTGGACAGAAATCATTTAGAGCCAGCAGCAGAAAGGACAGAAAATTACATTAATTTAAGAGGCTGAATCTTCTTCATTCATTTTTAAGGGCAGAAAACAGGATTTGCCTTTGAAACAGCGAAGAGCAGTTATAAGCCAGTTAGGAGTTTAGAGCAGCCTATTTCACACCGAGAAAATAGACCTGCATTCATGACAGTACATGGAGATAAAAGAAAAAAAATCCCTAATTACCGCTGCATAACACTTGATTTAATTCACATATTGCTGCTGAGATTATTCTCTTTTGCTGGTACATAAATGACGATCAAGAAAAGACACCAAAGACTAATCTGGGGACGAGTCGTAAGCCAGTTAGAGGAATCAAACACACGATTTCACACTGAGAAAATGGGACTTCTTCGAGACGTTTGGCCTGGACGTGAACAGTGTCGGTGTCACTTGTTTAAAAGGCTTGAGTGTGGTGTCGGGGATGAGCCGCATCTGTCCAATTCATAGCATTTCTCCACCTGCAGTTCTTCATTTCAACTTCTGAACCTCTCATACCTGCATTGTAAATTGTAGACATCTAAAGTTTCCATGTAATTGAGGCTAATTTTGGCAAAAATAAAAGAGTAAAACTAGAATGACTGCCCTCCCCACCCACACTAGTTTCAGATTACATCCCAATTTATTTTAAATCATATAAAATATCAACTATTGGTATGAAATTTTGTCATAATTTAACTTTTTTGACTTGAGTCCAAGTGGACATTTGTGCCAAATGTCAAGAAGTTCCATCGAGGTGTTTCTGAGATATTGTGTCCACTGTATTTCGAGAGGTCACTATGACCTTGACCTTTGACCTTTGATCACCAAACTCTACTTGCTTCACCCTTGAGTCCTTGCGAGGATTCAAGGGTGGAGGGAGAACTTAAAGAGATATCACATCCATAAGAATGGATGCAAACAATATGGCTCCAGCTCCGACTGTGGATATACTTCAGTTTGAGTTCAGCCGTAAACATCTCGTACTGAGTTTGGATGAAGTGGATACAGAATATACTGTATATGTGATAACATCTGTAGGGTGGAAAAAGCTTTTTCCAAGGCCAAATGCTTTAAAGGAGGAAGGAAGGAGTTCACGAGGTCAAGACACATTTTCAAATGCCTTCAAGGAAAATTTTTACGTTTTGGGAAATCCACTGTTTTGCTTCTTTTTTCTTTTCCTGAGAATTACTTCCAGTCTGCTAAGCTAAATTAACCACATCCAGACACCAGCTCCTTAGTTCTGGCACAGACAGGAGGGTGGTGTTGATCTCCTTATCTGACTCTTGGTGAAATGAATAAACGTATTTCCCAAAATGTCAAAATGTCCTTGTAAGGGTTTGAATCTGACCCGTGGCCTTTCCCGTCCATCTCACACTGTAATTATATATAAAGGCAAAAAAATCCCTTAACCCATGAAAAAAAACCCAAAACAATCCATCAATGAATCAATTGGACTAATTGGACTTTGTACTAGGTAGCTGGTAGAATCTAGACTGGTTCCTAAGTTTGTGTTAAATCGTATCATTGATATTAATGAAAATAAAAGGACAAATAAAGACAAAAAACAAATGAGTAAAACATGAAAACAGAGAGAGAAAGAAGGAAAAAGGAAGGTGATGCACAGGAACTTGAATTTGAATTAGCTTTACATAGATCTGGCTTAGAGTAAAACACACACACACACACACACACACACACACACACACACACACACACAGCCTTCAACAGTCCATAAAGTGATTAAAACACAGTAACACTCATACTTAAATTACACGTCTTTAAAATGATTTGACTTGACCTCAAATTTATACGGTTAAAAAAAAAAAAAAAATCCCGGATTGAAGCTTTTAAGTGTGTGTGTGTGTGTGTGTGTGTGTGTGTGTGTGTGTGTGTGTGTGTGTGTNTGTGTGTGTGTGTGTGTGTGTGTGTGTGTGTGTGTGTGTGTGTGTGTGTGTGAGAAGGGTGGTGTTAAAGGGATTGGAGTAGATCTCATTATTACAGTGGAAGGGTTTAATCATAGTTTTCTAGATGGTGTTTTCCACTTGGTTAGCTCTCTGTCTCTCTCTCATCTCACAAATTAGACGTTGGCTAAAAGACACCGCCGCTCTTAATGCACTCGTCTTTTTTCTCTGATGTGTTTTTACACTTTCCACTTCTTTCTTCCCCTTCTCATGGATCTTGTGTTTTTTCTTGACTTCCTTTCTTCCGTTCCTTGATTTGTCAGCTTCTGTGAATTATTCTCCTGTCCCATAAAACTTCCATCTTATTTCCTCATAATGTTTTTTTTTTTTTTTTTTTTTTATCTGCCTCTTTCCTTCACGGCACCTTCCTGCCTTTCCTCCTTCCTTCCTTCCTTTTCTCCTTTCCTCGCTTCATTTCCTGTCTTCTCTCCTTTCTAATGTACTTGCGCCAGCAGGTGCGACCGACTGGCGTTTGCAGTGAAGGAATTCCCTCCGATCTTTCCTTCCGTTCCTCCCTCTATCCATGTCTAATCATTTACACACACACACACACACACACACAAACACTTT
This sequence comes from Rachycentron canadum, assembly GCA_038496675.1. Classification (NCBI taxonomy): domain Eukaryota; kingdom Metazoa; phylum Chordata; class Actinopteri; order Carangiformes; family Rachycentridae; genus Rachycentron; species Rachycentron canadum. Next base: position 1,785,430 of record CM076670.1, on the reverse strand, counting down.
CCAGGACTTTGATGGTTAGTTTGGATGAGCGCAGTAGAGGGAGGTGGAATATCTGAGCCGTGTTAACTGGCAGATCTTTAGAGACAAAAAAAAACATTCTTTCTTTCGGGAAAATTGTCTGTTTGTCTGTTTTACATTCATCATCGTCCGTCACATCTGGACTCATCCTCCCACATCTGCACACAGCAGCAGCTCTGAGACTGGACTCTGTGGCATTTTAAGATAATTTAATGACATCGCTTCAATTAAGGTGCAGGAATAACCTCATTCCTGAGGTGCAGGAGTCTTTAGTGGCGTCTAATGCAACATTACTCTTGGCGCTGCAGTGGTTGATCTCTGGCCTGAGAATCATACTGAGCTGCAACTTCACGTTTTTTCATTTTGACTCTGGCGTCACGTTCACATTTGCTGTGTGAGGCTCAGTCAGTCAGTAGTGAGTGACACATCTGTCACACCTGGTTTTATTTCCTGGAGACGCTCAAGCTGCAAGTCGTGTTTTAACTTAAAGGAACTTTTTGTTTAGTTTTGCTTTAGCCACATAGCTAACATTAGCAATAACAGCTGTGAAGAAGGAAAGAAATAATAAAAAAGCTTGTGTGACAATAAGGTGACGAACTGATGAACCGTGACGTCGCACGTTAGTTTGTGAGCTGCTGTTTTAAAGCCAACAGTTTATAATTTGTCTTGAGGCTAAAAAATCAAGTGAGAAGTGGGGACATTTTCCCATAGACTTCAATACAATCTGACGCCCCCTGCTGGTCATTAGCTAGACTGAAGGTTTAAGGCTCTTCAGCGTTGGCTTCACTTTGCAGACCCAGAGTCTACGTCATAAGTTTTAGATAAAATTATAACTTTATATCCATTTTTGCAATCAAGTCAGAACAACATCAGGAAAAAGGTGGATTTATTTCACTATTATAAATATTTCAGAGAGAACCAGCAGCTTAATCTGCTCAAACATAATCATATTCGAGAGCCTTAATAAAACATTTTTTGCTAATTTATTTACAAAAACACAGGGAAACTCTCAGTAATATGACAACCAATCAGTGCCACCGGTGCAAATTTGATTAAAATCAACATCAGGAGGACGTTTTCAAACAAGAATTGAGACAAACTTTGAGGCATTTAGCTTCGTTCAGCATCGTGTCACTTTCAGCTGCGCATGTGGTTATTAAAGATGCTAAGTGTGTGTGTGTGTGTGTGTGTGTGTGTGTGTGTGTGTGTTGCCTTTTACCAGGCTTCTTAATGACGCTGCTGCTGAATCAGCAAAACAGTGTACAGAGTGAAGAGGATGAAAGATGGAGAGTGAGGAAGAGAGAGAGAGCGAGAGAGAGAGAGAGAGGAGGGGGACAGAAGATATAAAAGATGAAAGAGAAGAATAAAGAAAATGGAAAAGAAAATATATCAAAGTAAGTTAAAAAGATGAAAAATAAAAATGTGATGAGAGATGATGATAATGATGAAGAAAGAAGAATAGAAAGATTAAGGCTGTAGGTTTTTGTCACTTGTCGTTTTGCTGCAAAATTGCGCACTGCATGGTGTTTTGTGTACGTTTTTGTATGTCCTGTATGCACAGTTGCACACACTCCCGATGGTGTATGTATGTGTGTGTGCATCAGTGTGAGTGCCAGGCCCATGCCAGCCTTTGTATGTGTGTGTGTGTGTGTGTGTAAACAATAGAGTTGATTAGGCGTTGCGTGGCAGTGACAGCGCTGAGGGGAGATGATTAATGATTCTCTGTTTAATGTGATTAGTCCATTAATACCTCCTGTGATGGCTTAGACCGGCTAACACTGGGGAAAGGTCAGCGCACGCACACACACAAACACACACACACTCACACTTGCGTACACACACACACACACACACACACACGTGCACTGCTATAATGGATCACGAAGGAGGTCAAAGACAGGAGTGCTGCTGTAGTTTCCTGTTTGAGAGTCAATAGTATTTTCAGTTTAATGTGATTTTTCCATTAATGCTGCTACAAACACATCTTACACTGACTGATGAGTGTTTGCACATGTGATAGAGACACTGTCAATGCTCTGAAGACGTCGATTTTTTTTTTTTTTGGTTACAGTTGCAGCTACAATGACGAGCTGATGCAAAATAGCCTGAAGCTGCAGTACCACGGACGGCCACTAGGTGCTGCTTCCAAATATATTTAGCTCCATTCAGATCATAGACTGAAAATAGAATTGGACGTAGACCTAGTGAAGCGAATGTTTAGGTGCCTTAAAAGGTCGATTTCATTGAAGTCTGTGGGAAAATGGCCATAAAGCAAGGTATGCATTAGGGGGCGTGGCTACCCCGTGATTGACAGACTAGAGAACAAATATGGTTTCTTCTGGTTTCAAAAAAACAATATGGCCGACCAAGATGGCAGCTCACAAAACCAGCTACATTAGATGTGCTTAAGACGTGTTAACAGTTCATTTGCTGTGTGTGTGTGTGTGTGTGTGTGTGTACCCAACACACACACACACACACACACACACACACACACACACACACACACAGATTTAGAAGCAGTAAAATAGGAGCTGGTACATACAACCTCACTGCACATGAAAATAGATACAAACTCAGGTTTAAACACACACACTTGAAAACCTCTCACTATTACACACACACACACACACACACACACACAGAGTCTCCGCAGGGTGTTGGAGGGAGAACTGATGAGAAGATCAATCATCAGCTGTCAACAGTGGCTAATAGAGTATGAGAACAACATATTAACTATACTGGTTAGATTAACACTCACTCACTCTCTCACACACACACACACACATATAACTGGATTGTCTTAATACACGAACACCAATACAATGTTAATTATTGATCAGAATCACAGCTGATTAGTTCAACAGTCAAAAATTGGGGTTAGTCACATTTTAAACACATTTTACAGCAAAAATAAAATAAAACGCACATTAAAACACATGAACACAAAGACGCACTTAAAAAAAATGCACTGACGCAGGTAAAACCTACAAATCAAATGTGTCTGAACCTCGTCGTCCTGGCTGTGTGTCTTTGGTTGGTAAACACATTGATCACTATGGAGAGAAACTGGCACAGCTGCAGTGTTTCCTCCTGAAAGCTGCCAGAGAGAAAGGAGAAAGGTTTGATTTTAGAGGGATATTCTCTTCCTGACTGAACACAAACACACTCTCGTATTTGGGGTTTGACTGAAAGCTGGAATTTCACCTGGGCATTAATAGAAGAATGTGAACACAAACCCTCTGACTGGTCTGAACTGACCAAAGTCACATTAAAGTCCCTTCACACAACTGTCAGGATTGTAAAGTTACTACAACAACAAAACTACAATAAAGCCAAGAGTCAGACGAGAAGATCGACACCTCTCTCTTGTGTCTGTCTGTAAACTACGGAGCTACAGCCAGCAGCTTGTTAGCTTAGCTTAGCACAAAGACTGGAGACGGGTGGAAACAGTTAGCCTAAAGAATGCATTCATTAGATCTTATTTGTTTAATCTGTATAAAAACTTTGTTGTTGTTTTTCTGGAGTTGGAAGAAAAATCATCAGTAGTTGTCCAAGCAACAATCTCATTCATTAAAACAAAACAAAAAAAAAAAAAAAAAAAAAAAACAGCAATCAGCCTTTAAAACAACCTTTAAAAACAGCTCACAATAGTTTTTGGACATTAGCTTTTAATCAAACAAACAGGGAGTAATAGTGATTTCATTGGGGCCTATTTTAAGTGGCGGATTAATCCACGTTTGTTGCTCTGGTGCATATTTGGGGCAGTAAGTCGGTTTCTGTGGGACTAAGTTGAAATAAACTAGTGAAAAGTCAGCCGTTAGTGCTGAATTGACTAAAATTGGAGCAAATTTATACCGAAAACATGGATGAAACACTTCCTGAATAGACACAGTTAAAAAAAAAAAGTTACATATTTGTGTATTTGTGACCATTTCAAGGACAATTACATTTTTTTTTTTGCAGCACAGAAATTTTGGAAACGATTGACACACAATCATTTAATTTGAGCAAATACAATTGGCTACTTAATACTAGATTAATTGTAATAGGTCCTAATCCAAAATGCCTGAAGTTTGCCTCCTCACTTCAGGAGCACATGTGTGTGTTTTTTTTTTTTTTTTTTTTTTTTTCTTGGAGGGAAACCTAATCTCCCTTCTCCACTGCAGGATCTTGACAAAATGTAATGCGTCGCTACTGTCACAGGTTCCTGGAACTGCACTTTGGCGCTGCTCAGGAGGTGAGACTAATTGCGAGTTCCAGGTGCTTTCAGGGGTTGCTGGCAGTGCCGTGAATCGTGATTAGTCAAGCAGATGTATTGTCACATTACAATTAGGGCAGCGTCTGCTGTCTTGCAGAAGTGGGTCCATGTCACACAGCCATACAGTGAGAACAGTGGCTGAACTACATGTTAAGAAGTTAAAAGGGGGCTCAGTGTATCACCATGTTCATTTGAGCTCAAATGAAAACCCTTAGTGGTTTCAGCACAGCACAACTTAAAGCGCCAGTGTGTAGGTTTTAGTGCCATCTAGTGGTGAGGATGTAGATTGCAACCGACTGAATTTAATAGAGTTTGGCTTTCATGTAACATAAGAACATGAAAGCCCCTCTTTACAGGCAGTGTTTGGTTTAACCGCATAAACACTTTAGCAAAGTTGTTCGGCTAACGTTATCTACATGAGAAGAGTTATGCTATACGTTAAAATCCATGAGTCGCTGGCGCTTATCCAATCACACAGCAGTCAGTCTCTCTCTCTACCCCCCCCTTTCTCTTCCTCTTTTTCATTTTATCTTTACCTCTCACACGTCCCCTCAGTCCCACTCCCCTCTTCTTCCTCTTCTTCCTCTTCTTCTCTGTTTCTGCTCCTTTTCTCTGAATTAGATCCATGTTTTGCTATCACTCCCTTTCAAATCTCTCCCTCTCTCTTTATCTCTGTTAAAGCTCAAGCTCGACAACACACACACACACACACACACACACACACACACACACACACACACAGTGTATCCTGTGGTGGGGACCTGCATGGCTAATTCGATGCTAACGAAAAAACACAACAATTTTTAGTTTGAGGTGATTATACACAAATGAAAACGATTGAATTTTCCCTTCTTAATCCTGCAAACTGGTCCTTTAACCAAGTGGCATCATTTAAAAAATGAACATCATGTTGTATTGAAGACTTGAAACTAGAGACTGAGACCATAAACTCATTAGGAAAACGTTTACTGAGCTAATAAATCAAGGAGAAGTAGGGACATTTTCACATAGACTTCAATACAATCTGACTTCTTTAACAACCAGTGGAGTCGCCCCCTGATGGTCAGTAGAGAGGATGAAGGTTTAAGGCTCTTCAGCGTTGGCTTGACTTTACAGCCTCAAACTGCCCTTTAAACTGTGGACGAGTTCTGTTTAAATGTTTCTAAAATACGGTGCAAACATAAAGAGGAGTCTTGTACTTGCTGCACAACAGTCTTTCAAGCGGAGGTAACTTAAAGCCCCAGGTCACAGGGCTTTACCATGTCATCTATGCTATAGGACTTTTGATGGACTGCGGTGGGATGTTGGTGGTGTGGACTGGGTCATCTGTACTTTCACTGAAAGCATCAATCTTCTTCTTCTCTTGTTGTTGTGTTTCACGTCGGCTCTTGTTTTTACTTTTGCGTCTTCTGTGTATTTGCAGTATTTCATATGCCCTCCTTAAATTCATCATATGTGCATTTCCTTCCTTTTTATTGCGGCTGTTCCCCCGAAAGCCGTACTTGTGTATCTCAGCGGGACATTCCCGGCTTAATAAAGGGTTAGGAACAGTCTTATGAATCTGTTTCTTAGAAAAATCCAAGACTTCCTCTTGGGCGAGATGAGATGCTCTTTTCTCCTGCAGACTTACTTTGTGATCCCAGCTGATAAGACTGGGCATATTTCAACCTTAAAATCTCACCTGCTGCAGGTTTAACCTTCCAGCCCAGTGTGTTTTATTGAGCTTACCTTCAGTGAGGCCTTGCAGGGTCTTGGGAAAGCCTTGGCAGCCTAACACAGCCAATAACTCACCACAGCACTTCAACAATGCGGTTAGGACTCAATTATTCTCCACCTTTGTTGCGTCCCAACCGGTACTCTAAGAAACCTCCGCGCCTCAGAGTCGTTGCCACGTGAACCCGTCCAAGTTTCGTAGCCATAAAAAAAAAAAAAAAAAAATACCACCACCACCACTTCCTCCTTCTTCTACATTCAACGGCTTAAAACACCCCCTTTAATGCAGATCAATCACCAAAGCCTGACTGGGAAATTAAAGTGGAAACGCCTCGTGCGACGGCTTTCAAGTTGGCACTTTGGCAAAGTTTTTCGGCTAACGAAGCTGTTATCTATATGAGAAAAGTTAAGCTATACGTTGAAATGCATATCTGAGGCGATCGCAATTTCAAAGAGTCACTGGCGCTTATCCAATCACACAGCAGTCAGTCTCTCTCTCTACCCCCCCCTTTCTCTTCCTCTTTTTCATTTTATCTTTACCTCTCACACGTCCCCTCAGTCCCACTCCCCTCTTCTTCCTCTTCTTCCTCTTCTTCTCTGTTTCTGCTCCTTTTCTCTGAATTAGATCCATGTTTTGCTATCACTCCCCTTCAAATCTCTCCCTCTCTCTTTATCTCTGTTAAAGAGTGTTGATCCCTTTCTCGCTCTAGAAACCCTGGCGTCAAGCTCGACAACACACACACACACACACACACACACACACACATGCATTTTAATTAATACATAGATTTAAATTGTGATGCCTGTGTGGTGAAGTGATATACACCCCCGCTAGTTAAAAGTCTTTTTTATTGCTTAATCAATGTTGAAATTAATATGATTTAACTCCCGACCCCTCGTTACACATATACACCCGCCCCCACGTGCACACATGTATACACGCACATACAAACACACACGTCTGCTGGGTTATTAATTATAACGCTAATTAACCTACAACTAATGATTTGGCCTCTGTGTGAGTGTGTGTGTGAGACAGAGAGAGAAATTATGTGAGACCTTGCATTTCAGTGTGTGTGTGTGTGTGTTCGTGTAAATATATGTTAATTTGATTCCCAGATATGATGGATTATAGGGGCTTACGATAACGACAGTGAAACTTCTCCTCAAAGCTCCCGGTTCGTTTCCGTAATTCCGTTTGGCACTCGGATCAATAAAGTTTTCCGAGTCAAATCTAAAAACCGAGCCCTCGTCCAAATGCTTTCATTCTTCCTCTGCCATTTCCCCTTGGCCCAGTTGATTTCTTTTTTTTTTTGAGGAAATGAAAACTGCAGCTCCACCTGGGGACCCCTGACCACCCCCCCCTCCGCCCCCCAACAACAGTCAGCTTTGGTTTTGATTTATTCGATTGAAGGTGTTTTTCACTCAGATTTTTTGTTGTTGTTGTTGTTTAATGTCTACTTCTTAACCAGTTCACGACTGACCAGCAGCTCTGTCTTACTGCGGTGAGGTGGTCAAGTGCTGAGCTCAAAGTCCCCCCCATCAAATATTCAGTTTTAGATATTTCAGAGGTTGTGAAGTGTTTTCCAGCTGGGATTTGAACCCACAACTCAAAGTTCATTGATACCTGAAGCACAGATCTGTGCAGTTATAGGTTGACTCTATATGTGCTGTGATGGTGGAGGTGAATTTGGGTTGGGTGACTCGAGACAGGTTCAACTCGGGGGGGGGAGGGGCGGGAGCTGTCGTTGGGAGGTGGAAAGAATAATTTGAGGAACTCTTGAACTTGACTAACACGTCCTCTGTGGAGAGCTGAGAGACTCGGGGGACGGTAGTCAAGAAGCTCCTCGATACGCCCTAAGATGCTGAAGGCTTTGGACATAGTCGGGCTGTCATGGCTGTTAATATATATAAATATCTATTAAATTGCATTTGTTTATTAGAACTATGTGTAAACTTAGTAAATGTCAGTATTGTGTGGGTTCAATTCCAGTGACGTTTTATGATTGTCCTGTACTTCGCCGTCTTTTAGACCAACTTCTGTTTGTTTTTCCGATCTCTTAGCGTCGAAGCTAAACCCTGGTTGTGATCTTTGACTTTGGTCAATGTGCTGTTTGCATTTGTATCAGTGACGAAGCTAAATATAAATAATATTGATCTGTTTTTCCGTCTTCCATCACGTCTTCTATCTGTCCTTCGTCTGTCCTTTGTTTCTTTAATCTTTATTTTTTTAAATTCAAGTTCAAGTTTTCTTCCTTTCCTTCCTTTCCTGCCTACCTTTCTCCCTTTCGTCATCTCCTTGCGCTACCTCCTCCGTCCTTTGCCTTAAGACGAGGACTATTGATTTTACACACCTTGTTAAAATTGCGTCAAATACACACTCACCATCTCTCTCTTTCTCTATTTGTCTCACACACACACAGACACACACACACAGACACACACAGCGGTGCGGTGTGACAGCCAGGCTGACAATAGGTGGCTGTCACAGTGATTGATGGCACTGATTATATGTTAATAATGAAATAAACATTAAAAAACACATTCAATAAAGCTCTCCATTAATGAACCAACCGTGCTCTCTATCTATCTATCTATCTATCTATCTATCTATCTATCTATCTATCTATCTGGAAAGAGGAGAGAAAAGGGAAGATAATACATAGAGAGAAAGACACAAAGACAAAGGAAGATGTTATGATATTTATTTTAAATAAAAAATGCTGCACATTTATCAACATCTTATCAAGACAGAAGGATTTATTTATCATTAAATAACAGTTAATTCCAAATGATCTGTATTTATCCATAGAAATCATAATGATAAACATGAATAAAATAAAAGATTCTGTAAATATATCTCAGGTATAGTTTGAATAGGTTTTCATTAGTTTAGGAAAAACTGCGTGGGAGGTTCAGAAGTACTGGGACGGATTCACAGGAAGTCAAAGGGTAACGTCTTCCAGCCAATGAGTTTCTGAATTCTTCGACACGCAGACATTAGCAGACGTTTTAGTGTCTTTTTGCTCTCCAAGGCTTCACTGCTTACTTGTTTGTGGCGCCTTTCTGTCTTTAGTCTGGTCTTGAATGGTCTTGAATACAGCTCAAATCACCGTCTTTACCCTGAAGAGCTCTTTGGTTGCGTGTTTTTGGGTCGTTGTCTTGCTGAAAGACGAAATGTCATCCAATTAGTTTGGATGCGTTTGGCTGAATGTTCCTGTTGAAATAAACCTAGTAAATGTGGGTGTTGTATGGGTTCTATACCAATGACTTGTTGGGGTTTACTGTTTTGTACTTTTTGCATCTTTTTGACCGACTTCTGTTTGTCTTTTCGTGATCTGTTAGCATGGAAGCTAAACCCTGATTGTGGAACGTCAAAGCAAAATATGAATTATATAGTTTTGCATCAGACATCAGCAGTTGTGTTGTATCTTTCCCTCGTTGGGTCCATCCGTCATTAGTCTGGTCCTCACCAGCTCAATCAGACCTAGATCAGACTCAGCTATTCCATAATATTCCACCTCTTCACCCTGAAAAGCTCTTTGGTCGTGTGTTCTCGGATCATTGTCCTGCTGAAAGACCAAATGTTGTCCAGTGAGTTTGTCTGAACGTTCCTGTTGACGTCTGATTGCCTTGTGCAGTCGTATGGGCTTTTCCCCACGTGGGCGCCTTTAACACGAACCCTTTGGTGGCATGTTTTCAGATGGTTGTCCTACTGAAAGACAAAACGTCATCTGATGAGCTTTGATGATGAACGTTTCTGTTTCTCCAACAAACCAACAACCTATCAGACAAATCCACCTCAATCTAAATGGCAACCAAGCTGAGTTGACGTCATTAATGTTTGAACTAGCGTTGGAGGAAGTGTCCAATTACTTTTGAATCCTTGTAATTCGTATTTAAAAGGCTACGTCTCGCACACACTGATGAAAACCTGCTCAAATTAAAGCTGAGCCCTGACCCTTTCATGTCGTATCCAGTATGCGTTTTCAAATTGAACGTGCTGAAGCATAAAGTCGCCTAAATATATGATAAATATTTATTTGTTGTGACTGGAGTATTTGTTATGGATATAAGGAAAAGTCCTTGCATTACTTTGAACACATACACATACATGACCCAGCGGGGGAGTTGACTTTCATGTCAGCAGTTTGGGGAAAAAAAAAAAAAGTTGAAAAAGTTTTGAGAGGAGGGAGAGAGGGAAGAGAGAAAGAAAGAGTATTTTGGTAAAAACAGAAAGCAGGACACAACGGTAACCGACGGCAACCATCATCAATCAGAGTTTGAAGACATCGCTGCTGGCAAAGACGACAGGAACAGAGAGAGAGCGGGTAGCATCAGGATGAAGGGATGTAAATGCTAAAAGAGAACGAGTTAAATATAAAGAGAGAGAGAGAGAGAGAGACGGGTGATGTTTTTAACCTGTTTTAGTGAAGAAGGCAGGAACAGGAGGAGAAGAGGGACGAGAGACATTAGAAGGCAATGGGAGAAACAGGGAGAGAGAGTAGTGTTTTTGGCCTCTTTTGCTGTTTTAAAAGAGGAATTAGGACAATGACTCGTCACCTTGAGACCTGCTCCCTCTCTCTCTCTCTCTTAATCTCTTTTTATGTCTCTCTTCCTTCCTCCCTCTTCCTCCTCCCAGCCTGATCAAACGATGACAAAAATAGTTTGTGCAAACTTGGGAAATTCATGGAGGTGGTTTGGTTTAAAGAGCATCTACTGGCAAGGCGAGCTGGCAACCATTGACGGATTAAGAGACAATGGGCCCCAGGGCACAGACGTGTAAAAGGCCCCCCCTAACGCAGCAGTGCAGATATATGAGTGGATGAATTACTGAGAGGGACTGGTGTCTGAAGTGAACGTATCGTGTTGGAAACAGCCACAAAAAGACAAAAACTGACAATGAAGGGAGACGATACAATTAGAAATGGATCCAAAATGGCTACAAAAGACGTAAAACAATAACTATACAAGGTATAGAGACGTGATACATGATGTAAATAAGTCAGAACCAGTGTTTTCAGAGTTCAAGCTCAGCAAGGTTAAAGAGGTCCGGATTATATTTTGTGTCCCTTTGCTGGGGAAGACTCTTTGTCTTGCTAATTTAGCTCACAGACAACATTCACCCTTTCACACAGCTCCTTCTACAACTGCTCATATAGCTCATCTAAAACACACTCACAGATGGAGAGGGACGCTTTGACAGGCGGACTGGAGGAGGAGGGGATCGAACTACCTAATAGGTGAGCAGCCCTCTCTACCGCCTGAGCCACAGGAGAACGTCGAGCTGGCGTCAGGACATCTCTGCTCTCGCTGAGCCTGAAGACATAAACCCGGGGAAACAGCTGGTCCGGCTAAAGATCCTGACTCAGTTACATCATGTATCTCCTTTATGTCTCTTTTACAGTCATCGTTTTGGTATCTCTCTATAATTGTTTTGTATCTCTTCATTGTCATTTTGTGGTCATTTTATGTTTTTAAGCAGAAGGGCCCGGGCGTTCGGCCAGTAGTCCATCCGTGCCTCGTTAATATAAATGGGGTGGACAAAATAATATAAACACCTGGTCGTACAATGCAGTACAGTTCAACAGTATCATAAACTGCAGCCCCTGAAAAAGTTTAATCAACATCTCTCTAAAAAAAAAAAAAAAAACGATCGAAGCATCTTGATCTGCATCTTTCCAGCGACAACGGCGGCTCCTGAGGAAGGTAGAGAAGATGCTGCTCGAGTCTTTTACCCGAGGGAAAAGTTTTTGCTCTTCTCCTGACTGACTTCGGCGAGAGTTTGATTTGCCTGTGACAGACAGATGGTTCATCCAATCACACGTAGCTTTTGAAGGCGCCTGCCCCTCCCCAAACAGTTTCCATCGAAGCCTCCCCAGATGGTTCGGTGTAACAAACCATCTGGTGCATCAGGTTAAACCAAAACCGAACATTACGACTGTCACGTATGTGGGATTTATTGCAGGACCGTCGTATTGGACTGCACTGGTTTTTAAGTGTACCTAACAAACTGACAACTAATTGTATTTGTACCATCCGTTGCCGCCTGACTGACTGCAGACCGTGCTGCACATCTCTTGTGGGGCAGTTTTTACCCGAGCAAAGCAGGTTATTTGAAATTAAATGGTGCGATGCCGCTGAAGTGGGAGCTTTCTCTCTGGCTCTTCGTTCCCTCAAAGGTCAGCACAGTTAAAACAGTTTAAAATCACTCAACAGCACCAATTTGTTCGGTAAAGTTGGATTCGCCACCAAATTTTGTCTCATTCTCTGATTTAAAAGCATCGAGTCCATTTAAACGAACTGATCTGAGCCTGAAAATTTACCATCACAAATATTGTTGTGGCTCTTTCTGTATGTATTCTCCCTCTATTGCTCATCCCTCCATCTTCCCTCTGTCCTTGTCTTTATCCCTCATTCATTTCTCTCTTCCTCCCTCTCTCTCTCTGTCGGTCTCTCTCTAGCCCCCCATCCTCCTCTAAACTCTGTTCTTTCTGGATGAGCAGGTTTTATGAGCGGAGTGATAAAGAGAAGGGGGGATGAAGGGCAGAGAGGGAAGGAGAGGTGGAGGACAGAGGGGGACGGAGAGGGAAAAAAAGAAGACGAGAGAGATGGGGACAGAAAGAAGTGGAAACTCTGTCTTTATTACACCAGACTGGATATTGCCAAGAACATTTTTTATGACATAAATGTCTGTCTGTCTCTTTTCTGTCTCAAGGTTTATTTCGGCTTTGAAAGTTTAAGGATGAAAAGCATAATGATACCTCAAAGTTTTATTGTTATTTATTGTTTCATATGGACGCTGGACCTACAACCTTTCACCCAAAACAGGTGGAAAAGAAGGAGGCTCACGGACGTCAGAAAGAGACACCACCCATCAGCCACCTGCTCTCAGGGTTAGACCTCACACAAACACTGAACACAGGAGAGGATTACCAGTGGGTTTCCTCCCTCCATGAAGCATATACATGAAACACGGGGCTCCAATAAAGCCTTCACGCATTGTGAACGACCCCACCCCACCCCACCCCAACCTCGTAACCTCCTGTCAATTTAACCATCTGCTAAACCTCATGTTTTCTGCATTAATAATCCAATTTCCTTAAATTTATGCAAGATGTAATACGTGAAGAGCAGTGCAAGGTTTGTTTATTTATACAAGTACTGAACTGATTTGCGCCAGACTTGGTGGAGGGACGAGGAAGAGGCCAAGGACCTGTTCAGTTTTGGTTTGGATCCAGTTAAACACATCATCACTTTCATTAAAGGTCCATACGGTCTAAAGGTAGATGTTAAAGGTCCATAGGGTCTAAAGGTAGATGTTAAAGGTCCATAGGGTCTAAAGGTAGATGTTAAAGGTCCATACGGTCTAAAGGTAGATGTTAAAGGTCCATACGGTCTAAAGGTAGATGTTAAAGGTCCACACGGTCTAAAGGTAGATGTTAAAGGTCCATACGGTCTAAAGGTAGATGTTAAAGGTCCACACGGTCTAAAGGTAGATGTTAAAGGTCCATACGGTCTAACGGTAGATGTTAAAGGTCCATACGGTCTAAAGGTAGATGTTAAAGGTCCATACGGTCTAAAGGTAGATGTTAAAGGTCCATACGGTCTAAAGGTAGATGGTTAAAGACAATTTTCTGGTTCTTTATTTGAATATATTTTGTTCAAGTTTTTTGGCCCGTGAGCCCATGCTGAGGCTTTTTGTCAGTTTCAGACGTCTGAGATGTCGTCAGCCATGTTAATCTTTACGAAACCAACAGAGTTGAAACAGCTGAATATTTAACACCTCGTCCCATCAAACTGATCTTTTAGTCTGAGCAGGATTCATTATTTTATCAGCAGATTCGTTAAACTGCTGCCTCATTATTTCACCATCGATGAAAACATTTTCCACCTCATGAGCGTAAAATGAGGAGATTTTTATTGAGTATTTGGTTCGTCCATTGAGTTGTAATTTAGCTGAAAAAAAGAAAGAGGCTCCTTGTGTGGAAACGAAGCGTCGCTGTCACTCTGTCCGGCCCCGACACGCTCGCTCTGCGGTTTGACACTTGGTAATTGCGTTGTTGAATTAGATTATTAGAGAACACAACTTGAGTCGCCGTCGTCAACATCATTGCTGGAGGTGCCGCTGAGGATGATGGGAAAAGACACACACACACACATGTCGTCTCAGAATTACTGTATATCATCACAAACACAAACTCCAAATGTGCACGTGTTGTCATCTGCTACACACACAAACACACACACACACAGTAATGAAAGCTGGGGGCTATTGTGTGTGAGATGGATGGTTTGACTTTAAGCTTGTATAAATAAAAGCTAAATAAATCCTGATGGCCTGTAGTGATGGCTGAGATACAGGAGCAGTCTGAGTGTGTGTGTGTGTGTGTGGGTGTGATGTTTGTGTACAGAAACACTTTGGACAAGAACTGAAGTGTGTGTGTGTGTGTGTGTGTGTGTGTGTGTGTGTGTGTGTGTGTGTGTGTGTGTGTGTGTGTGAGTAACAAGAGTTTGAAAACACACACACTCACACAGCCCGCGGCTCTTTCTCATTCATGTTTTTGTCCCAAAGTGAAACAAAAAAAATAGAAAATTATAAAAAGCCAACAGAGCAATGTCACCCAACACTGGAGAGTCTCTCTCTCTCTCTCTCGCCCTCTTTTCTTCGTATTTCTCCATTGAAACACATTCATCTCTTTCTATTCTTTACACTTTTTAGACTTTTTTGACTCCTTCATTCATCTTTTCTGGCCTTTTTTCCTCCCCTCTTCACTTTAATATTAATTATTGAGTTGGTGATTTGATGCAGCCGAGTCTTAGCGCTCGTCCTGGGCCAAAGGTGACAAGGTGTTGCTGTTAAAACTGGCTCAAAATTTGAAATGTCTTTTTAAATTTTGGGGCCATTTTTTGCTTTTATTACAGTGACAGTGAGAACGAGAGACAGGAAAAAAAGGTGGGGGGGAGATGATGAGATACAGAAAACACAACAATTTTTTAATGTACAAGACTGAACCATAGACTGAAAATGAAATGAAGCCAATGCTGAAGTCAGATTGTATTGAAGTCTATGGGAAAATGTCCCTACTTCTCCTTGATTTATTAGCTCAGTAAACGTTTTCCTAATGAGTTTATGGTCTCAGTCTCTAGTTTCAAGTCTTCAATACAACATGATGTTCACTTTTTAAATGATGGTCCATTTAGAGGAAAATAGACCAGAAAGCAGGGGATGAATTAGGGGGCGTGGCTACTGTGTGATTGACAGACTGTATCACTCCTCCTCAGCTCCACCTTCTCCTCCAACTATGGTATCCCAATGAGGAAGATGATGAGGCTGATGAAGGTTTGGGACAGGATCAGAGATGGGAGTGATAGACTGAAGAGGGCGGAGGTAAATGTCAGAACCAACACAGGCAGGAAAACGAAGCAGGTGAGTGCAGGAAACAACAGGTAAAGCAAAGAACTGAGCAAAACAGGAATCACGATCTCTGACCGGAGCGTTTTCCCACAGGGGGTTAAACTGGAGAGGAGACCGGGTCCTTGTGCAGGAGAGAGCGGCTTGTGGCAATCAGAGTCATCTTCATCAGGCGTTCAGGTGAGTTAGCGAGAGAGGGGAAGTGGGTTAGAGACACACACAGACTCACACACAGACTCACACACAGACACACACACAGACACACACACAGAGACACAGACTCAGGGGATAAACTGGGGACTTACACGGGGCAGGGAGGGGAAAACGAGAGAACGCAGGGAAAAGAGACGGAGACGGCGTCGAATTCAAACCCAGGCCGCTCGGACTGAGCCTTCATGATACGCCATGACAGCCGTTTCATCTGAAATCAAATGCCTAGATTTTAATATATTTATAATAGATTTGGGTTTTTCTTACATTAGTCTAATGTTCAATTCCTGCACCTCTCCAGGAGAAAGTTAGCTGTAAAAACAAACATCATCAGCTCCTTTCATTCGGCCTTTAATTTAAATTTGCAGGTCTTCGTTTCAGCCTCCAAAAAGATCCTTCACCAATAAAGTAGGGCAGCCTGTGAGACGGCACCCAGGGCTAAACGTTATGCAAAGCACTCCTTTCATCAGTCACTGATGCCTGTTTCATTTACTTGTTTGGGGCGTTTGGTGGCCTGGTGACTGGGGCACATGCCATATGGCTGCTACATCCACGCTTCAGTTCCTGGCTGTGGGATTCGTGCTGCATCTCTCTCTCTCTCTCTCTCTGTCGCTCTCACTCTCTCTCTCTGTCCTTCTGTCAATGAAAAAGAAAATACTTGAATAATCTGAAACAGTTTTGGTGGCAGGACAGCGAAAGGACAAGGTTTAGAGGCTTGAGTAACAAGTTTTTCAAGAAGCAAAGCATCAAACTGTGGAAACATGAATCGAACACTGAATTAAATGAAAGCCATCACTTGTCCCAGTCCCCATTTTGAGCTGGTGAGTCCCTGGTTCGACTCCCATGTCTCTCCTTTCCCTAATTTCCTGTCTCTTTACGCTGTCTTATCTATTGAAGCCATAAAATAATATACAAACGAATGACATGGCTTTATTTTTTCCTTTATTTAACCACATGACAGCAACAGTCCACACAGTAAAAAATAGTCCTGTGTAAGAGGTGACTGACAGAGCAGAGTCATTTCTGCTGAGAACAAGAAGCAAACTACACAGAAACATATTCTTTAAAGACGCTTATTTTCCTCTTCTGCTTCCTTTTTGAGATGTTTTTACTCCACTGTTTGTGGCCAAAACATTCAGTCAGTGATTGTTGTAATTGAGCTTTAGTTGATTTTGTAGATTATCAGATTGATACAAGTCAACAGCAGAAGTGAGGTGAACTAGTTGGAAAAAAACACTTTAAACGCTAAAATGTTTTAGCTTCATCTGAAGGATTCGAAGGCTAAGTCGAATAAAACACATCAAGAAAACCAGTAAATGTTTTGAGCCACAGTTTCTTCATCATATCTACATTCAGGCTGTAAACGCCACTGAAAAACTTTTTCTTTTGCTCTGTTAAAATCCAGGTAACTTTCCTTGAACATACATCATTGTCAAGTGACGCTGTACATCCTGCAGCCGCCCTGGGAGTTTCTCCTCCCTGATAAATGACATTATTTCCCCTCCCCGCTGTCGCTCATGTGGGTTTCAGAAGAGAAAGGTGATAAACAGAGGTGGCGTCAGGAGGAACACCACGCGGGATGATCGAACAAAAAAAACAAAAAAACAAAACAGATTTTATCAGCATCGTTATTTCACCGCTGTGTTTTTTTTTTTTTTTTTTTTTTTAATGACGCAGCTGCGACACACGTGTCAAGCAGCGGGTGCGTCCGCTCCGGACGTTCTGCAGGCGCCATCCGCCACGCCGCGCCTCCACTGCGTCTCCAGCGTTACTGAGAAATCCCATTCACAAGGCCAAGATCATGTTCTGTGAGGTCACTGTAACCTTTGACCTTTAGCCGTTAACAAGGCCAAACCCAGGCCTCCTGAGGTCACCACAACCTTGACCTTTCGACATCGACCAGCGTCAAGCGCCATATCACTCCGCCAATCTCAAACATCCCGCGGAGAATGTAGTTTCAAATCTTAAATAAGGAGCAAAAATAAATCTAATGCAATAGGTTGATTTAACCTGTTATCGTTGCAGGTCAAGGTCTGGTTTGTTTCTGGTTGGTCCAGAGCCGAGGGACACGAGCCAAGGAGCTGCCCTCTCGTCTTTTCCTGCAGCTCCTTAATCCACAGAGAAAACCTGACACGAGGTGAGACGACTTATTTAATGGGATGAAACAAAAAAAAGTCTTTTGTTGAACATCCGACTGTTCCTCTGTCTGTCTCTCAGGGGACGAGGAGCATTTTGCAGACAAGTTTTTCCACTTTTGCCCTCTCTCACCTCGTCTTCCCCTCTGTTCTCGACGTCCTCCTCCTCCTCCTCTCCTCACCTATTCCCACACTAGCCCCTTCTTCCTCTCCTCTTTATCTCCCTCTGAGTTTGCTCCTCTTCCTCTCTTTCTCACTCTCCACACCCCAAAGTCCAACTCCAAGTTCATATCGGTCATTACAACCCCGCTGAGAGATATTCACCTCCACTAAGAGCTCATCTCTCTCTGTCGGCCTCTCTTTCTTCCTCCCTGAGTCCAGCTTCAGTTTGATCATTATTGGTCCTGGGAGGCAAATCATTGCCCTCATGTCTCCTTCTTGCTTTATTTTACCTTTTTATTTCTCCTTCACCGCTCCACCTTTTCTCCTTGACCCCCCTCCTCCCGCCTCAACTTGTGTATTTACACTTTTCTCTCTTAAATTGCTATTTTTACTTATTTTTTTTTCTTCTTTGGGCTTTGTTATCCCCTACATTTGGCATTCGTACCAAATATCTCTATAGAAGAAATTTTACATAGAAAACTATTTTCTTCTATTTGTGATTTTACTGATAAAATTTGCAGATTATCACAATTTTCCCCTTCTTTTCTACAAAATCTATTAAGGGCTGTTCTGCTTCCTGCCTTTTCTTTTTACATTTAAGTTTAAGAGTTGTGTTTCTCTTTGAAACATTTTGTGCAAAAACACAATTAAAACACAATAAACGTCACTGACATTAATTTAAAAAAAAAAAAAAAAATAACACTTTTGTCATGACCGAGTTTCAACCCACTGTGAAGTCACCCGTTTGTGATCTTCATGGTCTATTTTCCTCTAAATGGACCATCATTTAAAAAATGAACATCATGTTGTATTGAAGACTTGAAACTAGAGACTGAGACCATAAACTCATTAGGAAAACGTTTACTGAGCTAATATTTTTATTTAAAATGTATTGTTATTATTATATATCATTATTTAAATGTTTTAAATAAAAGTACTTGACCACTCAATACTGATTCAGTGTTAATAACCCAAAGACATCACAACATGTCGACTGGAGGAACATCCACAGGGTTGGATTATTGGTCAGGCAGAGCTGTCCCTGGATGCCCATAAACCCCAAGTTCACTATATGTCAGAAATGATCTACTGTTTTCTTTCGATGTATTTTTTGATGATCAATCACGGCACCAACCTGCGACTCCTCCACAAGAAAAGCCCCATGTTTCCTCAGCTGAATGCTTTTAATGTGAAGCAGCAGCAGCAACGCAACATGGCGGCTTTGAAACAGCAGGAAGTGAATTCAGCTCTGATTCTGCAGCAGAGGAGTGAACAGAAAACAGTGAGGCTGATCATGAGAGAGATAGAATTAATGCTGGATTAGATGCTGCACTGTTTCCTGTGATTACTGCAAACACTTCCAGCAAATCCAGCAAACCAACCCAACAATAAAAACAATATAGGTCTGTTTATTACTGCATTGACATGGAGTCCTGTTTATCTTTTTGATGATGTGTTTGTGTACAACTGTTTTGTGTTATGGCCTTTTGCTGTAACAGATTAATCGGTAGATGTTAAAGGTCCATACAGTCTAAAGGTAGATGTTAAAGGTCCATACGGTCTAAAGGTAGATGTTAAAGGTCCATACGGTCTAAAGGTCTAAGTTCTATATCAATACAGTGAAAGTATCAAAGGTCTCAGTCACAGAAAAATGCTCACAGCTTGGATTCAGAAACTGAGCTTTAAAACCAGCCGTCAGGACTCCTGTAACTTTGTGATGTCACAAGTAAGCAGTCACATCACAGGGTCTTCTGCTGCGACTTCACCACCTCGTCTTTCACTCAGTGTGTGTCTCTCTCTGTTTCCCTCTTTCATTCAGTCAGAGTTTCTCTGTGTAATGAGATTACATGGGATTATAAAACCCTGTCTGTCTGTAATCCACACCACTCAATCCCATTTCACTGTTCACACACACACACACACACACACACACACACACACACACACACACACACACACACACACACAATTCATTCTCTCCGGTTTTTATTCTTTTCTTTTCTTCTTTAATTAGAGAAATTATCACAACTTCATTTAGTTTTTTCTCTTTTCCTCCTCCCTCTTTTCCATCCTTCCTTCCTTCCTAGCCCCCTTGTCTATATCTTTTTTTTTTAAATCAAATATCCCTCCCTCTTCTTGTCTCCTCTTCCCTTCCTTCATATCTTCCTTACTATTCTTACCTCCCTCCTATGTCCTTCTTTCCTCTCTTCCTACCTTTCCTATCATCTCCACCTGCCTTGTTCACGGATCAGAGGTCAGTGTGTGTATGTGTGTGTCTGTGTATGTGTGTGTGTGTCTGTGTGTGTCTGTGTGTGTCTGTGTGTGTGTGTCTGTGTGTGTGAGGAACATGCGTCCTTCTCGCCACCAGAGCTCGCATTTGAGCCACAACAGCAAACACACAATTACACACACATATATATATATATATATATATATATACACACACACACACACACACAGGC
This sequence comes from Rachycentron canadum, assembly GCA_038496675.1. Classification (NCBI taxonomy): domain Eukaryota; kingdom Metazoa; phylum Chordata; class Actinopteri; order Carangiformes; family Rachycentridae; genus Rachycentron; species Rachycentron canadum. Next base: position 1,765,054 of record CM076670.1, on the reverse strand, counting down.
GCGCGCATAGAGAGCATAGGGTGAGAGGTTGGACTAGAAAAAAAAAAGTAGAAGAAAATAAAAACTTCCCGTTGACGAATCAAGCAGCTCGTGAGAAAGTTTATGAAACAGCAAAACGAGAGATCTGTCTGATACCACACACACTCACACACACACTCACACACACTCACACTCACACACACACACTCACACACACACTCACACACACACACTCACACTCACACACACACACACACACACACTCACACTCACACACTCACACACACACACACACACACACACACACACACACACACACACACACACACTCACACTCACACACCTCCCCTTCTTCCTCCGCCAATCACAGCTTCAGTCCTGCATGAAGTCGCCTCTGATTGGCTCGAGCGGCCGTCAGTCAGGTGCTGGAGGGGGCGGGGCCAGGGCGAGGGCTGACCCGGAGTCTGATCCAGTCGCGTTAACGCACAGACCGGACAGTCCGCTCTCCACGCACGGATAACGAGGCCGAGAGCGTGAAGTGGATAGAGAGAGGAGAGAGCGGAGGAAGAGGAGGAAGACTAGAGCGAGAGGAGAAGAGGGAGAAGAGGGGAAACAAGGAGAAAACACGCAAAAAGTGGTTCCCAACTGGAAAAAAAGAGAGAGGAGAAGAAAGTGTGTGAGTGTGTGTGAAGGGAAGAGTCCGGAGGAGAGAGTGTGTGTGCGCTTTCGCCACTCTCCACTTCTTCCACCACCACCTCCTCCATGTCGCTCCCCGGCTCCCCTCCGCTCCTCACGCCGGGTTCGGGCACCCCAACTCCGGTCGCGCTTTACCGCTCGGCCCCCGACGCGCTCCACACCTCCGTCGCCTCCACCGGCACCTCGAGCCCGCACACCAACTCCAACTCCCACTCCCACTCCCACTCCCTGTCCCCGTCCCCGCGGCTCAACAGCAGCATGCTCAGCGCCTTCCTGCCCGGACCCGGGGGCGCGTTGGCCGGCTTGGGCAACGGCGGCGCCGCCCCGCTCGTGTCCGGGGGCGGTGCCGCTCTGGGTCCCCTCGGCGGGCTCGGCTCGCTCAGCACGGCCGGCCTGACCCCGGGCTCCCCGGGCTTAGCGCAGACCTCGTCCGGCCCGGGTCTGTGCAGCGAGTGCAAGCTGGTGGAGGTGCACGGCGTGAAGGTGGCCAGCTTCAGCGTGGACGGCCAGGAGCTCATCTGCCTCCCGCAGGTGTTCGACCTCTTCCTGAAGCACCTGGTGGGCGGGCTGCACACCGTCTACACCAAGCTCAAGCGGCTGGACATCACGCCGGTGGTGTGCACCGTGGAGCAGGTGCGCGTCCTGCGGGGGCTCGGCGCCATCCAGCCCGGCGTGAACCGCTGCAAGCTCATCTCCAGGAAGGACTTCGAGACGCTGTACCAGGACTGCACCAGCGCCAGGTCGGTGCAGGTTTTAATCCCCTTTTCCCCGCACATCACATTTCACCCACACCAGCCCGGGGCCCGGGCGGGGACCGAGCCCAGCTCCTGTCAGGTCCTCCACAACTTTGCGGTTTGTTTGTGCAGATCTCAGCTCTAACTTTAACTTTAAATCCTGCTCCCATGAGACTTTCAGGGACTTTAGTTGTGTTTGAGGCAACTTTTCACCGTGTTACTGTCCCTGAAGACAGAATATGATCAAGTTTCTTTAATCCGTGGATATATTATTATATATTTATCTCTGAGCCTGGTCATTTTAACCATGTCAACAGTATAATGAGCCTTTAATATTTCTCTTGGGGGCTTTCACCCTGTTTGCCCTCCTGTCATATGATTATTAGAAATCATTGTTCAGTCTAATCTGTGCTTTTCCTGCAGAAAGTGACAGTTTTTAGTAAATATTGAACTGAACTGTTCTGTTATCTGCAGAATTCCTTATTTTTATTTAGCAGTGTGTGTTTGAGGTGTCCATATGTGTGTGTGTGTCTGTGTGTGTGTTTGTGCTGCTGCAGGCACTTGCTCCATTATTTTGCTGTTTTAGTAAATGAGAAACACACTGACAGTAAACAACCTGCTGCAGCTTCCTTCTGTTGACTTTAGTTATGGAAAAGCTTATCATATACAGGTACCCATAATCCATTACTTTGTTTCTTGAGTGTGTGTGTGTGTGAGAGAGAGAGGGTTTTGTGCGTTTTTAGCAGAAATTGAGAGTGTGTGTGTTGGAGAAATGCAGCTCTAACGCTTGTTTGTGTGTAAACAGACACTTGTTTTAATGTCTGTTTTGTATATTGGCTGTGTGTGTGTGTGTGCGTGTGTGTGCGTGTGTGTGCTACATGTCACCTGCTCTTTCACACTGCCTCTGCCCAGCTGACTGCTCCGACCTTTCAAATTAAAACACCCAGGTGACGTCCTGTGGACCTCCACCATTTTGAAACGAGTCCGTTTGCTGTTGAGTGTGTCAGAATATTTAAAAATCCACACATATAAGAGGAAAAAACCTGCAACATCTTGTCTGAGCGGAGGCTGCTTCACTGCGGACCGCACTAATAGAAAAGTTTAAGGGTTTAATTTGGTTTTTATGAAAGCATCAGCAGCAAAATGTCAAACTAGATAAGTGCTTACTTACAAAGCTTTCCATTTCCTCAAAATGCTCTGAAAAAAGAAAGATCCTTTTAATTTCATTTTTTATTTTTTTGCACTGAAATGTCTCTAATTTCCTAAATGATCCAATTTGCCTCTTCCTTTCCCAGCTGTGAAAGAGCTGCAGTGCAAAAGAGCAAGTTGTTTATTTTCGCCGCAAAAAGATGAACTGTTGCAGGTGATTTGATGAACATGTTTCCTGTCTTGTAAAAGCTAATTATTTTTTTTTCATAATGGGGAAACAAGCTGCATGAAATTAGTGTTTTGAAAGTACAGAGGACTCATCTGTTTGTGCCGAGGAATTTACAATTCATGAATCTCACATCGTACTTTTATTTTTATAAGTAAACCAGCATCCTGTCCCAGCAGACCTTTGTCTAAGTCTGATTATTGTTCTGCTGTAAAGGAGAAACATCATCTTTCTTGCATCCAGTCGTGATATTTTCAACTGTTTCCTAAACTGTCATTGAATCCTTGCAATATCATCCAGGCAGGAGGAGTCAGGAAACCGAGAGGTCCACTGGTATTTTCAAAATATGAGCAGATCCGCCGCTAAAAAGGAAAGAGAGGCATTGTTGCAATTTCTTTCTTCTTTTACTTTCTTGCCTCCAAAGCTTTCAGTTTTGCTGGCGCTGGTGTTAAAGTAAAACCAAAAGCCTCCATTTTTGAAACAGCTCTCCTCTCAGGAGGTGGAAATATTTGATTTAAAAAAAAAAAAAAGAAAGAAAGAAATTACGTGCATGACGGTGGTCAGAAAACAGGAAGTTAGTTATTGCAGATTGACTGATGTTTCCCCCCCCCCCCCACTCATCAGCGTGGAGGCAATTAAGGTACTTTAAAGCCCTTAGCAAATTGATTGCTGCAATTTGTGTCAAAAATCAGCTCCTTCTATGAGTCATAACTCAGATACGAACACACCATACCTATATTTTTTACATTCAGTGTGACTTAGACTTTCCGGGGATGTTAGCACTTCCAACGTCTTCTTGAAATTATGTCCATAAATCTCGTTTGAAATTGTAGGAAAAAAAGGCGCGCTGAAGACTACAGAACTTGCCCGAGAATTTAAAGATTTTAAAGTTTTCTTCAGCATCACAGACGACAGATGACAGTCGTCTGTACATACATGGTCACATCACAAAGAGGAGGCCCCAAGAGCTAATTCAGCAGTTTCATGTGCTATAAAATATACAAATAGAGGCTATGGGGGCTGATGGTCGTCTCTGTATGTGTCTTAACATGAATACACTCGCTTGTCTGACACATTCAATGCAGCTTTTTCATGCAGGAAAAACAACGTCAATAAACCAGGGAGGAGAAACAGGACGGGCTCCGTGTTTATGTTCAAATTATTTCTGGAAACTCCTTGAAAAATCCTGGAATTTCACATCGGGTCCTCAGCGGGAAGGCTGGTTGTCATCTTCACCCGTGCTTGGTCTCAGTCAGGTTATTTTTGGCCTGGTGGAGAGATGGACGCGATTGGACAGAGTGAGGTGGCGGCTGCGTTCAGAGTCGGCTAATTATTAACAGTGTATTGTGTTGCTGTGGATTGTTGGGGAGTGACCTCTGTTTTTTAGCTGACCACACACACACACACACACACACACACACACACACACTAGTCTACAGTTTATTAAGCGTGAAATGTTGAGTCCTCTCCCTGTTTTTGAAGCGCAGGGCCATTTCTCCTTCTCTCTCTTCTTCTTCTGTCTTTTTGTTTCCGTCCATCTGTTCACTCATTTTGTCTTTTGCTATTTTTGACTCTTTTTATCACCCAGTCTCACTTTTCTCCCTTTATCTCACCCTCTGTCTCTCACCCCTATCTGTTTCTTTTCTATGAACAGACACAATCAGTGGTGTATTTCTGTCTCTTCTTCTTTATCCCCATCTTTCACCTCTCTCTCCTCTGTCTCTTCAACTCAATCACTCTATTCCCCCCCTCCTCTCTCTCTCTCTCTCTCTCTCTCTCTCTCTCTCACTCACACACTCACACACACACACACACACACACACACACACACACACACACACAGCGGTACATGTCAGGGGTAATAATGGATCATGTGAATGGTGAATGCGCACGGAACAACACGGCTGGAGAGCTATTGTTGTTGAACGCACAGCGAACACATACTCCGCTCTCTCCAATCATATTGACATTCTTCTAATGCCTCTCTCTCTCACACTCTCTCTGATGCTCTCTCGCCCTTCTCCCCCTCGACATTATTCTCTGAGAAAAGAAAGGGGGGAAAAAAATTAAATACTCAAAAGAAATTTCCCACTGGGATTCTGCATCCTTCGCCTTCTTGGTAACCACGTGTGTGTGTAAAAGCAACGACCACTTATATCCACTTGGTGCCATTTTTGGGTCGATATTACAGTACATGTTAACTTAAGTTTTTTTTTTTTTTTTTTGTTTTTTTTTTTAGAGTGCTCTCGATGTCGTTTTCTGCAGTGATTTAAGGATCTGCTCTTCCATTGAGATAAGACAACAAAAAAGAGAAATAATGTGCGGTAGAAAGTGAAACAGAGTTCCCACACATCCGGCTAAAGATGGAAAATTAAATATGAGTTATTTAAAGGAGATGACATCGACTCTGTGCGCTGCAGACTTTCAAATAAGCCTGCAGTGTAAAAGGTCATTTCTCACTGCACGCCACATCGCTGGAAGTTATTCTTAATTTCTGCACGATGCAGAAAAAGTTTTGTCAGGAGGAGACTTGGGTTTGTCGAGCTGCTCGCAACAGGAACGAGGAGAAGCTTAAACCTCTGATCCTCTCTACCGGCATCACTTAGATTCAGTTTCTCTTGATCGACTTCTGAGCTCCATCTGTGGCTCTCAGCTCCAAGCCCATTAGATCCCACTGTGTCACTTTCATTCTTTAAATAAAGGCTCTGTAATTTCCCCAAAACATCTGGCTGATGCTGTTTCCCACAAACAAACAGGAGTGGATGGTGCATTTTTGTTGGGGACTACTTTTGGTGGCGGATTAAATTAAATCCACATTTGGAGTGTTTACAGGAGCAGGACGGTGTGTGTGGGGCCCAGTCAAAAATAAACTACAGTGTGTGTTCATGGTGGCGAAGGAACATGTCACCCAGTAGAACAGATGTGTCCTTTTATGGACCTGTAGGTTTTTCCATAGTTTTTAGTTCATCAGTGGTTTTTTCTAAAGGTCCATACGGTCTAAAGGTAGATGTTAAAGGTCCATACGGTCTAAAGGTAGATGTTAAAGGTCCATACAGTCTAAAGGTAGACCTCCATGTGGTCTCTGATTATAAAGCAGGTCTAGGTTCTGTATTAATACAGTGAAAGTATCAAAGGTCTCAGTCACAGAGAAATGCTCACAGCCTGTATTCAGACACTATTCAGATCCTTAAAAGCAGCCGTCAGGACTTTGTGATGTCACAACAAAGCTTTCACCGCCCTCAGCCACGCCCACCTGGACCCACCATCCAAACTTGTGGGATTTGGTTCCTCTTCATGCTAAAGGCCTCATTATACCTGAAATGAAGTCGCTCTGAAGTCAAATCAAAGGACAGACGAGTTTTAGGCACCAGAAGTAAAGTAAGGATGCTTTACTGAGGAATGATTAATGCCCGGATTGGTTTTTATTTCAAAATTTTACTTTGTGCAGAGACCAGTTTTTGCTGTGACCCCCAGTTCTCAGCAGGTACGTTGTCCTGGGATCTTGGAGAACGAGCCTCAGCGTCCTCCATCTCTTCATGTGACTCCATGATGTGGAGATCAGGCCTCTGTAGGGGGCCCAGCCATCTGTTGCAGGGCTTCTTGTTCTTCTCTCGTTTCTTCTTCTTCTTCGTCGTCGTCGTCTTTGACTCGGGGACCAATCAGACACCTCCCTGACGGCGCTGCCTGACGGAGGAGAGCGTGAAAACCGCAGCGCTCGGCCAGTCGCTGGGTGGCGTGGGCGTGATTGTCTGAGCTGGTCTTGGTCTGAGCGGGAGAGGCAGAGGTTATTCTTCTTCCTTGTCACCTCCTCGGTTTTGTGTGTGTGTGTGTGTGTGTGTGTGTGTGTGTGTGTGTGTGTGTGTGAGAGACAGAATCGATAGTGAGCGACAGGAGGGAGGGTTGCTGATGTCGGGAGTGTTATTCTCGGCTCTCCTTATCACGACAGGCTGTTAGAGTGCGCACACAAACACACAAACACACACACACACGTAGATGATGAGAGCAAAGTCGTTTTGGTTTGTCGAGGCATTGCATCTACAAACACACACACTCAGCGTGAACTCCCTGCATCAATTTGATGTTTTTCATTCTTTTACATGGAGCATTAAGTTCTTTTAATGGAGCACAGTGGTTTGTAAAACACACACACACACACACACACACACACACACACACACACTCAAACATGGCCACTTGTTTTGCCTTCTGGCTGAGGTATGTCTGTGTGTGTGTCTGTGTGTGTGTGTGACTGTCTAGCAAGCAGAAACAGAGCTATCAGTTGTCACACTGGCTCAAGTTACATCTCTGTGTGTGTGTGTGTGTGTGTGTCTGCAGTAGTGTTCATAAATGCCTGCATGTGTCAGTGTTGTCGTGTGTGTATTGTTTCTGCTGGTGTGTGTTTTGCAGGTTGTTGTGTGTGTGTGTGTGTGTGTGTGTCTGGTTTCAGCTCCGCTTTGTGCTGTTGTTTAATTGATAAAGGTTAAAGCGTTGGCCGGCGGGAAGCTGAGGTCACCTCGCTGCGGCACGAAGGTGTGTGTGTGTGTGTGTGTGTGTGTGTGTGTGTGTGTGTGTGTGTGTGTGTGTGTGTGTGTGTGCGCGTGTGTATTTTTGTATGTGTGTGTGTTGACAGCCAGACAGTGACCAATCGCAGCTCATTGATCAGAACTAAAACATTTTATCACCAGTTTTGGTCGAGTCTCATCCTCTTTACTGCAGAGTTCGATGGTTGATTTGTGAAGATCAGTCTACTAATTAAAAAGCCAATCAACAGACAATTAGTCAGATTATTGATTAAGTACATTTCCAAACATTTATCGCCTTTTAATAGTTGAGCCTTTCCTGCTTTTTTTGAGCAGATCTGATGACGTCACCTTGTTCTCTTACAGCCATCAACAACAAATCATTTCAGACGTTTGTCATGTACATTTATTATAAATGAACTGTGCCGATGAAGACGTATTTTTGGGGGCATTTTATGACTTTATGACGTAAAGAGAGAGAGACAGGAAATGGGGGGGAAAAAAGGGGAAAAGACACTGAGGGATTCAAACCTGGGATGCTCCTCAGATGCGCCCTGACCATTTGGCTGTGGGTTCACCCCAATATGATTTCAATATGTCATTGTCAATGTGACAGCTGAGCAGCACTGATTCTATCTAATGACCATCAGGGGGCAATTCTGAGAAGTCAGATTGTATTGAAGTCTATGGGAAAATGTCCCTACTTCTCCTTGATTTATTAGCTCAGTAAACGTTTCCCTAATGAGTTTATGGTCTCAGTCTCTAGTTTCAAGTCTTCAATACAACATGATGTTCATTTTTTTTAAATGATGGTCCATTTAGAGGAAAATAGACCAGAAAGCAGGGGATGAATTAGGGGGCGTGGCTGGTCAGATCCGCCCCTCACTCCTCCTCCTGACTTCATCGTGGGGTCGACACTTGATGACAACACATCGGCCAGGTTTATGTTTGTGTTATTAATCTCTAGCTCCATCTCAGTTACAATAAACCGTGACCATAGAAAATGCCCAGTTTATATCATATCATGTTTCAGGCCTAAGATTAGGAATAAAAAGCTGTTGTTGTGGTGTTGGACGTCCTCAAGTCTGTGGATGATAAGAGACGACGCAGCTCATCGTGGACTATCTCCAACATGTCTGAGTGTAAGCCGAGCAGCTTCCTCACGTCCTGTGTGCGCTTTAATTTTTATTGCGTTGTCTATCCAGTGGTGCGGTGGCTGCAGCGAGCTGATGTGTCTCGGGGGCAGAGGAGGCGGTTTCATGCTTCACTTACAAACCTACCAGCGAGCCAGGGCGAGAGAGGAAAGATTCTCCCTCTCTCTCTCTTTTCCGGATGAAAACAGAGAGAGGAGAGTGAAGGATCAGAGAGAGAGAGAGGTGAAGATCAAAGCAAGAAATATGACCCTCTGTCACCACGGAAAAGAACTGATCCTCTCCCCATGTGTGTGTGTAATGTGTGTATATGTGTGTGTGTGTGTGTGTGTGTGTGTGTGTGTGTGTGTGTGTGTGTGTGGGTGTGGGCTGAACAAAACAGCGAGAGGGGAGAGGCAGGTCAACATGTGTGTGTGTGTGTGTGTTGAGAAATAGATAATGTTTCACAAAGGCTGCTTCAGTCTCTAACTTTTCAGAGAGAGAGTGTGGAAAAGGAAGGGGCGAGAGACATTAATAATGACACAGAGAGAGAGAGAGTGAGAGAAATTCAGCAGTTTACTGATGTTTATTAATCAGTGAGGGGTTAATTAACAATTTGTGAAATACAGTTTAACCTCTGACCTTTTTTTTAAACCAGTAGAAACCATATTTGGAGGAGAAGGTGGAGCTGAGGAGGAGTGAGGGGTGGAGCTGACCTGCTCTGTACTCTATCCTGATTGGGTGGTACAGTCTGTCGATCACACAGTAGCCACGCCCCCAATTCATCCCCTGCTTTCTGGTCTATTTTCCTCTAAATGGACCATCATTTAAAAAATGAACATCATGTTGTATTGAAGACTTGAAACTAGAGACTGAGACCATAAACTCATTAGGAAAACGTTTACTGAGCTAATAAATCAAGGAGAAGTAGGGACATTTTCCCATAGACTTCAATACAATCTGACTTCTTTTTACCACTGGACGACCTGATGGTCAGCCATTGAACCTGATTAGTTGCAGGATATCTTTGAAGGTGATCTCCAGCTCATGAACGTGAACAGAAAGACGAACACAGAACTATTCAGATCACAACGGGGGTAAAGGCGGGAGACCCCTCTTTATGGCGGGAATTCACATGTTACTGTAATGTAATAGACTCTGTTACACTAATATGCTTTTAATCTGATGAAAGTTTTCACGTCAATTGACAATGGATAATCAATTATGGATAATTAATTAGGTGTTGGACAGGAAGGAGAGAAACGGTTGTGATGATGATGATAATAATAGTGTTCGAAAAAGAAGCAACTCAATAAATAGATCAAGAAAAGTAATGGACGTTTTTAATTCCCCAAAAATACTTAAAATATTATATTATATTATATTATATTATATTATATTATATTATATTATATTATATTTCTAGGCACCTTTTCAGGGATTGAAATGCAACAATACAGAATAAAAACAGTAACATAATATTAATATAAATAAACAGAATATGTGTTGAGTTTGTGGATAAATTGACATCAGATCATTTTATTCATGTACAAAGTTTCAAAGTTTAGATTTATTCATAAATATCAACAGGAAAAAGACGCATTTTTCAGGTTTAATGTAGATGTGCTCAAAGTGATAGAGGGAGGAAGAGCAGGAGGAGGAGGAGGAGGAGGGAGAGAGGGTGTTGTCTGCAACAAGATTATTTGATGCCTGTGAACACACACACACTCAAACACACACAAACACACACAGTCTCTTAGGTGCACTTAGCAGATTGGTTTAGAAATCGCATTAGGGAGTGTCACAACAGCTTTTCCTCTCGTTCACCAGGTAATCTCTCCATCCCTCCTCCTCCTCCTCCTCCTTCCATATCTCTTTCCTCCACTCATCTTTTCATCTCCTCCTTCTCTGCCTCCTTTCCCATCTTTTATTTCTCCTCCTCCTCTTCTTTCGTCTCCTCCTCTCTTCACCTCCTGCCCGTCCTCACCCTTTCCCCTGCCCTCCCCCCTCTTTTCCTTACTTCCTGCATCTTCCATCTTTTCTGTCCATCTGTTCATCATATTTTGCCACCTCCCTCGTTTCCTCCCTTCCTACCTTTCCTCATCTCTTCTTTCTCTCCTTCCCTCCTCTCCTCTTGTCTTTCTCATCCTCCTTTCATCGGTCTCATCCCTCTTCTTCCCTTTTTACCCTCTTCTCTCCATCCTTTCCAATTGTTTCCTATCCTAATTTGTCTTCTCATCTATCCTTATTCCCTCATCTCCTTTTCTTATTCCATCCTTTCCTTCTTTTTCTCCTCCCGTCTTATCCTCTCTTCTATCCGTCTTGCTGTTTATCCTGCCACTCCTCCTCCTCCACCTCCTTTCTTCTATCATCCATCCTTTTCTTCCTTCCCTTTCCTTGTTGTCTTATCCTCTCTTCCATCCCACTTTATTTAATTCTCCTCTTTTTCTCCTCCTTTTTCATCTCCTCATTGTTCTGTTCACTCCTCCATCCCCCCCTTATTCCATCCTCCTCTCCTTTCCTCTCCTCTTCCACTCACTTCTCATCCCTCCTCCTCTCCTCCACCTCCCTCTTTTCCCTCCCTTCCATCCCTCTATTATTCAATCTTCTTGTGATTTACCCCTCCCTCCTCCTCTTCCTCTTCCTCCACCTGGTCTTATCTGTCTATTTATTGTGACAGCTTGTCAGAGGTGTGTGTGTGTGTGTGTGTGTGTGTGTGTGTGTGTGTGTGTGTGTGTGTGTGTGTAAAATAAAAGAGAAGCGGCCGACAGATTTACAGTTTAGAGCGAGCGCCATCCGCAAACTGCAATATCAAAGAGAGAGAGAGAGAGGAGGAGGAGGAGGAGGTCAGAGGCGAAGGAGGAGATGAAAGGAGGACAGAGAGGAGGAGCTGAGAGAGGGTAAAGAGAGGGCAGCAGGGGGATGACAGGTGATGTGTGTGTTCGTGTGTGTGTGTGTGTGTGTGTGCTGTCCTACAGACAACATGTTATTAATAAAAACAGGGAAAAAAAAAACATAATTATCCATTTTTAAAATGCCACGACACACAGATGAGTGTGTGTGTGTCAGTGTGTTATTACAAAAATAATTATAGCTGAAATCAATTAAAAACATGACAAGAGCATACATGCAGATCTGTGTGTGTGTGTGTGTGTGTGTGTGTGTGTGTGTGTGTGTGTGTGTGTGTGTGTGTGTGTGTGTGTGTGTCGCCCACCAGCATCCTCGTCATACAGAAACTTTACCAGACAGCGTGTTATTAACAAAAACTTTAACTTAGTGTAATTTGTAATTAGCAGTGTGAAAACATGTCAGGGGCATGTGTGTGTTTGTGTGTGTGTTTGGGTGTGTGTGTTTGTGTGTGTGTTTGTGTATGTGTTTGTGTGTGTTTTCTTAAAATCTTAACTCATTTTTTATTATTATTATTGCACATATTTCTTCTTTTCTGTTTTTATGCATGTGTGGGGCTTTTGTGTGTATGTGTGCATTTTAAGTTTTTATTGCTGTGCACATGTACAGTGTGTATTTGTGTGTGTGTGTGTGTGTGTGTGCGCGTGTGTATGTGTGTGTCCGTCACCACCACCCCGCGCGTCAAAAATCCTTCCCAGACAGCGTGTTATTAATGAAAACGTATAATAATCCATTTAAAAACATGTCATCATGATTAGAATAATAACAGTGGTTAAACTGACTGAGACGTTTATGGAGGAAGAGGTTCTCATCATTGTACTGCCGTGGGAGTGTGTATGTCTGTTTGTGTGTGTGTGTGTGTGTGTGTGTGTGTGTGTGTGTGTGTGTGTGTGTGTGTGTGAGCAAACAAACATGTTAGCGCTACACTCGAGTGCCAACTTCCCAAACTCCTGTTGTTTCTTCTTTTGTTTACGTACAAAGAGGCTCAGGACAAGAAAATGAAGTTTTAACAAACGATGCTCAGAAAAATAAAGTTAAGAAAACGTCAAATTCATCATCAAAATTACACATTTTCTCTGCGTTTCACCTTCAAGTTCGCGGTTCAGAGGCTCTAAATTCTTTCTGTCTTTGTCAACAGAGGATTAAAGCGCCTCCTCATCGTTTCACCAAGTTAATTTTTAAACTTTTTAATAACTTTTGGTTTCCATAAGAACAGGATCTAATGCAATTTCCAACATTTTACTGATCAGATTATGACAAAACTATCAAACAAAAGCAGTAAAACTTGATTTATGTCTATTTACATTTATTTTTGTCAGTACTTCCTGTCTGTATTAAAAAATTATTAAAAAGTATATAAGTATATATAAAAAGTAGAAAAATGCCTTAAACCTGCACTGTCACATCAGGGGGCGACTCCACTGGTTTTAAAAAGAAGTTAGATTGTGTTGAAGTCTATGGGAAAATGGCCCCACTTATCACTTGCTCTGCCTGACCAATAATCCAACCCTGTGGATGCCCACGACATGTCGTAATGTTTTTGGGGAAATTCAGACTGAGTGAGAATTGTAGTGGTCAAATAATTTAATTAAAAGTTAAAATATTCAAGTAATAATAATAACAATAATAAATTTAAAATAAAAAATCTTAATTCACACATTTTACCTGATCTGTTTATCCAACTCAAGCCTGAAGAGCCTTAGTCATAAAGTCAGATTGTATTGAAGTCTATGGGAAAATGTCCCTACTTCCCCCTTGATTTATTAGCTCAGTAAATGTTTTCCTAATGAGTTTATGGTCTCAGTCTCTAGTTTCAAGTCTTCAATACAACATGATGTTTATTTTTTAAATGATGGTCCATTTAGAGGAAAATAGACCAGAAAGCAGGGGATGGATTAGGGGGCGTGGTTACTGTGTGATTGACAGACTGTACCACCCAATCAGGATAGAGGACAGAGCAGGTCAGCTCCACCCCTCACTCCTCCTCAGCTCCACTTTCTGGCTTCTTCAGGGTACAAAAAACCAAAATGGCCGATGGACAAGCTACACACTGGAGGCTTCAGTTCGCAGAGCAGGCGACAAAACATCCCTAAGACTGGCACTTGCGGCACGATGCGTCTTTGCTGCGCAACTGGTCACAGCTCGTAACTACAGCGTCAAACGCCTCGAAGTTTTCAAAGTTTTTCTGTTCTTTTCAACCCTGAATTTGCTGATAGGTGGACTTTATTGATCTTGAGAGGGAAATTCAATTAAATGTTTTATATCGCTTGTAAACCTACTAGCACCTGGATATTAGCATAAAAAGGATGTGTGTGTGTTTTTTTGTTTTTTTTTTTAATACACTTTTTTAGCCACTAAATGCCTTTTGTTGTGTCCTCAGTTTTCAACAGCAGGGACAGCGTTCCTAATGTGAATATCTGAAAACACTGTTTTTGCAGCTATGAGCTTGTCATTCAGTAGCAGCATGGTACATTTGTGTGTAAATGTGTTTGTATGTTAACGCGTGTATATGTGATAGCCTACTGCATGCTGTGTGTGTGTGTGTGTGTGTGTGTGTGTGTGCAGGCATACATGCTGTCGTTTTGATAGCTTGTCATTGAAGCGATCCGGTCCACTGTAATTTTCTACTCAAGGGAAACAATGCAACAATACATGCTTCGCTGTCAAAAAAACCTGTGTGTGTGTGTGTGTGTGTGTGTGTGTGTGTGTGTGTGTGTGTGTGTGTGTGTGTGTGGTGGGTGTCCATGCTTGTGTCAATACAACTGTTGAAGTTGGTCTTAGTTTGCACAATATCTACTTGTTGTTTGTTTTCTTTTCTTCTCTCACTCGTCCTCTCCTCTTTTTTTTCAGGTACCTATATTCTCTGTCTTTCTTTTTTCACCTTCTCCTTGTTTTTGTTTTTTTTTTCTTCTTTCCCCCTTTTCTATTTTTGACGTATTGGTGTCACCAATAAATCATCATAAAAAAAAAAGAGAGAGAGGGGGACAGGTACGGAGAAAGAGAGAGGGATGGATGAAGGGAGTGTTGTTTACAGTCTCATCAAAGTCAAAGTTTTCCTGAATATTTTTTCTTTTTTTATATTTTATTATCATTGACTGTGATTCCTTTACCTTTTCAGAGTAGATTGGTAATTCAGATTATCTGTAATTAAACATGTCCTCATTAATTACCAGGTGAAGCCTTAACTTAATGATATCAGGGTGATTTAGCAGGTTATGGTTTAAATTTTTTGCATGTGTGACCTTTGCCCTTTCCATCACCAGACAATGTTAAATACACAATATAAAAACATCTATGTGATCTTAACAGATACTTCAAGCCATAGTGCTCAAAATCAATGTGTTTTGGTGTCTAAATACACATGAAAAACATGTGACCAACCTGCAGGATTATAATAAAATAAAGTAAAATTAAAACTGCAGCTAAAGCCAGTAAAATCACATACTGCAACCTGACATAAAAGCACAGTCAGACCCATAAAACCACATACTGTAACATGAAAGCACAGTGGAATACAGAGCAGTCGCACATAAAGACCCAGCACACTGTTCATTCATTAACAATGATGGTGGCCAATTTAGTCTGGTTTAGTAAAGTGTGTTTATCATTCAAATGGTCCTGTTTGACCAGTTTTTATGCTTTTAACTGGTTGATTTTTCTTTAATCTAACCATGATTTTTCTTTCTTAAACAAAATATTATTTCTAAACCTAAAGAAAGGCGAAAAGAAAAAGCTCTTTTATAGGTGAACTAGCAGGTTGGGTATTAATCCACCCTGCAATATGTATAAGATTTTCTAAAATACAATTCATTCATTTATAAATGTTTCTAATTCTGAATTGTTTTAATCTTGAATTACTAAATTTATTAAACTTTTATGAAGTTAATACAGTTTCAGCTGCTTGTTGGGGAAGTTAACAGACCATGTGTTTATGTTAAAAAAGGCCATTAGTTCATCAACCTGAATGAATAAAATCAGTTATTTATATCATGCTAAAAGTCTAAAAGTATTAATAAAGAGCTAAAATATATCAAAGTGTATCAAGCTTGCATGTAAAATATGCTCCCAAAGATAGCGTAACAGCTAGCAGGCTCAGCTAACCCTCGAAGCACCAACATAATGATTGAAACCCTAAAATGGGTCCAAATTGATGCATCTTTTCATTTTATCCAAGAACTCATCTAATATTATGACTTAAATAAATAAATTCCTGATCAAAAGTGTAAAATGGTTCATACTGTGGATGTACAGCTTACTTTAAAAGCTAGTAGCGGTTAAGCTAACAGGCTGACCTGATTCAAACTACAAGAATTCACTGATTAAAAACACAGAAATTAATCTATATTCATTCAGTGCTAACCTCACTTAATCTAAATCTTAATCAAATGTATAAATATTCCTGGCAGATAGCAGTTAAGCTAGGAGTAGCAGTGCTAATAGAAACCGACGCAGGTCATTGATTCAGAGACTGAAAAGTATCAGAATCCATTTACTTAAAATAAAAACCCCTCAAATCTCAATCAAATGTATAAAATCTTTAACTGTTTGGACACGGCAGTTAAACACCAGCATTAGCGGTTGAACTAGCCGGCCTGGCGCTAATCTGGGCCCGCATTAATCATCGATTCGGTGTCTGCCTGTAATTGATATGTAAATAGCATGTTTAACCTCCATTTACATGTGTGTTTGTGTGCAGCGACCAAGGCCAAGTCTCACGCAGACGAGTGTGTTTGTGAGAAAGACGGAGCGAGTGTGGGAGTGCAAGAGGCATGTTGAAGAAGGGGGGGGGGGGGGTCGCTTCCAAGTTACAAAAGAAGTTAATTAAAAATGAAAAAAGAGAACGGAGGGAGGGCGGAGGTGGAGGAGAGGGAAGACGGGAGTGGACGGAAGCAGTCGGGGGTGGACGGAGAGAGAGGGAGGAAAATAGAAAGAAGGAGGGGAAGGAGGGAGAGAGAGAGGCAGTGTTTTATTGAAAACGGGTGGACAAACAGTGTGTAATTGGCTGGGGCCGCAGGGGCTAAAAGAGAGGTTCAAAGAGAGGAGAGAGAGATAGAGAGCAAATTAACAGATAGTGGAGGGGAGACGAAGAGGAGGAAGAGGAGGAAGGGAAAGAGATGACATGGGTGAAAGGGAGAGAAAAGAAAGTGTTGACTCAGAGAAAGACAAGATCAGGGGATAAAAGAAAGGAGAGCTACACGACATGGCCAAAAGAATGTGGACACCTGAACGTCAGAGGAACATGTGATTGTTTGGACCTTCATTCCTAAACCAATAGGCATTAATCCGCTATAACAACCTCAGCAGCAGGGGGTCGCCCCCACAATGCAAGGGGGGGGTTCTGATAATGATGAAAAGGGTCTGTTATAGATCCACGAGTTTGAAGGTTTATCGGACACGACGCAGTGTGAGACAGGAGTTTACGACCACGGAGGGATTTCACTGTCGCAATAATGAAATAAACATACGTACTGGGAATGTACACTTCAGGTAATATGTTCGACTAATGGTAATTTTCATCCTCCCTGAATGAACCCATTGATTTCTGGATTAGTGGATCAGTTGTTTGGACGATAAAATGTTCAAACATAGTGAAAATGTCCATTATAATTGATTGTAGTGACAGAATAAAGACAGAGAGACATGGACAATAAGATATTTAGAGCATTAGAGGCTTTGGAGCTGATTTTTCATCATTACTGCTCCAAAGAATGAGCAGAACTCAGATCAGATAAAGAGAGAAACTTCAAATCAGCTCTAGAACAACACAAACACATGTGTGGAACTTTCTGTGTTGAAGTTTTCTTTGGTTATTCTGGTTTACAGTGTTTTTATCTAGAAAACAAGGAGAAATTCACTGTGTTTTTAGTTTCCTCTTGTTCTCTGAGCTTCTATCCCTTATTACAGTGAACAGAGTCTTTACTGAGTCATTAGCTGTGGAGACTTAGTGACATTTTGAAAAATGACAACACAGCCAGGTGTAGACCAGAGTGAACTTCAAGGCCGGGCCAGTAGAATTAAAGCCACCAGTATTAGCAACTGACCCCTTTTTCCACTGCTGACAGGTTTGCCTTTCAGTTCAGACTGAGGAGCATTGTCATCAGAGCAATACACACAGACCCAGGGGAGGGAGAGTGAGATACGAGCCGCTGTGCAAACTGATATGACGGATCCGTCATGTCTCATCTCCTGGTTGTTGCTCCTGAAAGAGTTGGAGTCTCTGTGCGACGCGTCCATCGGTGATTGTGTGTTTTTAAAAGTTATTTCGGGGCTTTAAACACAGACGGTTTATAAAAGTGGACGTAGACCGAAGAGCCTCAAACCTTAATTCTCTCTAATGACCATCAGGGGGCGACTCCACTGGTTGTTAAAGAAGTCAGATTGTATTGAAGTCTATGGGAAAATGTCCCTACTTCTCCCTTGATTTATTAGCTCAGTAAACGTTTTCCTAATGAGTTTATGGTCTCAGTCTCTAGTTTCAAGTCTTCAATACAACATGATGTTCATTTTTTAAATGATGGTCCATTTAGAGGAAAATAGACCAGAAAGCAGGGGATGAGTTAGGGGGCGTGGCTACTGTGTGATTGACAGTCTGTACCACCCAATCAGGATAGAGCACAGAGCAGGTCAGCTCCACCCCTCACTCCTCCTCAGCTCCACCTTCTCCTCCAAATGTGGTTTATTCTGGTTTTAAAAAAAAACAAAATGGCCGAACGGCAGCCCCGTGTCTGTGCTCTGAAAGACTTAACAGCAAAAATGACAACAGTGCCGATCAGAGTCACGTGACCTGAGTCTGAATGCCGATTGTGACCTTTTTTCATTTCCGACAAAAGCCAGATGTTTTGAACGAGTGGAACAGGGGCTGAAGTCGCACAGGTGGTGTTTTTCAGGACATTCAGATATTTTCAGCCATCTCCGGCTCCGTCTTCACATTTGTTACTTCCAGATTCTTCATTGTGATTATTCTGCTTTGTAAATGAAGTGTCTTTGGGTTGTTTGGTGCTGGTCTGACAGGACCAACGCAACTCAACGACTGACTGATCAGCACGTGAATCCATGATCAAAAATAATCAGTAGCTGCTGTTTAATCTCAATTTTTCAATCCAAAGCAGCAAATTCTTTTGTCATCCGCTACCTGTGAAATAATTTGTGACAAACCCACAAAACCCAGGGGTGTCTGCATACTTTTGGCCACAGAGTGAAAGTGTGCATACGCTGTAGCTCAGGTAAATAAGGAGCTTGGTTTATTAGCATTTAGTGTGTGTATGTGTGTCTGCGTGTGTGTGTGTGTGTGTGTGTGTGTGTGTGTGTGCTGACTAAGGCTTATCAGATTCTCAAGGGGCAAGAAAAAAAGCCAGAAGAGGGAGCGAGGTTAGAATAAAGAGAATCGAGGTATTCTCTCTCTCTCTCTCTCCCTCTCTCTCTCCCTGTCTGATTGAATGGAAGCTGAAAGGTCGTGACCTCTTTCTAAACACTCCACGGTTCTCAGCATTAATCAAATAACACTCTCTCTCTCACACACACACACACACACACACATACAGACACACACACACTCTTGTGCTGACCTTCACACACTCGCATGCATGCACACCGAACACGCATACGTTTAAAAACGCTCACAAAAAAAAAAAATATCACACCGGCTTACGCAGGCAGATGCAAATGGTGGGTCGACTCGCACGTGTGTGACCTACACACACACACACACACACACACACACACACACACACACACACGAAACCAGGTGAATTTAGATAGGATTATACACACATACCACACTGTATAAACAGTGTCAAATGCCCTGTGTGTGTGTGTGTGTTCACGTTTCTCCCTCTGCAACTTCTTTATGTGTGTGTTGCTCTGCTTGATGTGTGTGTGTGTGTGTGTGTGTGTGTGTGTGTGTGTGTGTGTGTGTGTGGTCGTAACAGTGACATCTGCACCGTTGGCTAAACAGCTTGCGAATATGCTGATAAAAACAACGCCGGCAGCCAAATTTACAACACCTATAAAACACACACACACACACACACAGGCACACACACACACACACACACACACACACACATAAACACACACATACACTCAGAGGGCGTATTATGGTGAGATTTACGGTGTGTCTGTGTGTGTGTTTGGGTTTATTGCAGTTTACAGGACAGAGAGAACGTCTATGTAAGCAACAACTACTGTGTGAGAGAGATGTGTGTTAGAAAAGTGAATCCAGACTCTGAATTAGAATTTAATATTTTTATTTTACTTTAGTTCCAGTTCAATTATCTGATTCACTCTATAAATTACTGTCTCTTCACCCTGTGCTGTGTTTGACTCTCCTATTAGCACTTTAATATTGTGAATTTTGTCTCTTTAACACTATTGATTCTTATATGAATGGATTGGTTTACTGTCGAAATCAGTTTTTATTGTGTGTGTTTGTTCGTCATCACGTCGTATACATGTGTTACTGTTAAAAGGATCCCGTGGGTAAGGAAGGAACTTCTGAATTCAGCCCTCGGCAGGTTAAAGAAGACGCAGGTGTGTTGAGGTGGTGGCTGCGTTTTCTCATCGTTGCGTCGGCGGGTGTGATGTCTGTGTAATGAATGGAGCCGCACTGTGGTCGACAGCGTCCAGCGGTTTCAGGGCAGCGGCAGCATCATAATCCAGGCTTTGTCAGGTTTGTCTAATGAGATGTAGAAGACGAGAGATAATTTTCTGCATCAGCTGCATCAAACACAGAAAACTGAATCAACTGTATTAATTTAATGTTTAAAGCACAACCTTGTGCTTCAGTCACACTCATGTTTGTTTGCTGCAGGCAATCAGTTGTTTACTGAAGCAGATTAAACTGAACTTTTTCCCAGTATCGTTCTAACGCTGTGTTCCAGTGTTTAGGTTTATACTGTTTATACTGACACTTTCACATGGTACATGCTACAGTACACTTGGACCCCAGTAACCATAGAGACAGAGTCAACAGAGTCAACAACATTGGCAACAGCCGTTTCTATGGTTACGGCCAGATACATTGGAACAATGGACACTGGCTGCACTCGTTTCTATGGTTACAGTTTTGTTACAGTGTAGCGTGAAAACTGGATACAGTCGGATACAATTCATCAGGGACACTAGTTACACTCGTTTCTATGGCTACAGTCGGATACAATTCATCAGGGACACTAGTTACACTTGTTTCTATGGCTACAGTCGGATACAATTCATCAGGGACACTAGTTACAGTCGTTTCTATGGCTACAGTCGGATACAGTTCATCAGGGACACCAGCTACAGTCGTTTCTATGGTTAAATTTTTAATACAGCACCATATGGACACTGGATGAAGTGGGGTTTTTTTGTGTTTAGATTTTCTGTGCACTAAACAGAAGCTGGTCGTCAGTACAACAAACCTGTTCATATAGATAAATATATGACTCTCAGCTTTAATCACTGCAGTTTGTCATTTCAGAAATCAATAATCAAACTGGTGGTTATTAAACCCAGAGCACAATATCTAGATTTGGGACGAATGCTGCTGACTTCCTTCTCTTTCTTAATTAACACCACCAACGTGCCATCATGCAAGGCATTGACCCCCCTGGATTACAGTGCAGCCTGCAGTGTAGCAGCCTAACAGTACACTGTGGCTGTGACTGTGTGGGAGTGTGAGAATCTGCAACAGGAAGTCGTTAAAAATGAGCGTAAACATGCTCATGAAACATTTTCCTGGATAAATACAGCACCATTCTTAAAAAGAGTCGGTGCAGTTGGAGCAGAAATAAAAGGCCATGTGTGTTTATGGAGCCTATATCAGGAGCTCTTAACCTTTTTTCCAGCATGTAACCCACACTGAGTAAATTTAGCCTCGGCCTGGGACTGAGACGGAGACAGAGCACAGTGGACATCAGGAAGCTGGCTGGACCGAAGCCTGTAACCTGCTGTTGGGCCGGCAGCTCTATTTCATCAGAGACAATCACCTGTCAGTCAAAAGTCCATTGAGAAAAAGCTCTATTTTTTTTGCAGTTCTGATGCACTGAAAGAGTATGTTACATCCATGCTCCAGAGCAGCTGGACCCCAGGAACCACGCAGACGGTGTAGTGTACGTGGACTTCACAGTTGTTTCTGCAGTTGCAGTCAGATACATGTGTAGCATGGACTCTGACTTATAACATGGCTCAGTCCACCAGGTTTCTCAGTGCAAAACAAAACATCAACAGACTTTTTAATCCACATCTGGAGCAGAGTCCTCAAACACTTTTATTTCATGAGGTTTTTCATAGATACAAGTACACGACATTAACCATTGGTAGCCACAGGTGGTTTGCATGGAGAGCAGAGAGGATTTTTAAATCCTAACATATAGGGCTGTAAAAGATTTCTTTTTTTTTATCACTGATTCATCTGCAGATTATTTTCTCAGTAAATTCTTTGGATGATGGCTAAAACAGTTTAAAAAAAAAAAGAAAGAAGAAGGCGTTTCCTTAAGTTTTTGACATTTTAGTGAAATTTAATTCTCAAAAGAATTAACCACTTACAAAAAAAAGTCAAGAACCCTGTGATGAAGGAATAGTATCAGTATAAATCTCCATTTGATCGATGAAGGGATCAATCGTCATCCGTACGTTAACGTTCATAGGAAACGTAAACAGGTCGTGTGTTACGTTTCCTTCAACACGTTTGCGCTGGTGAATATCACTTGTTTATAAATGTCATTTCGAGGCGATGGGGTCTTTCTCCGGAGGGTCAATACCACTCTGAGTTCACTCAAGACCCTGATGCTGCACTTTATAACTTCAATTCTTTCAGTTCATCAGTGTTTCATCCTCAAAAGGCAGATTTTGGCCAGAGCCACATGAAATCCAATAAGATAAGCCGGTTAAGGTGTTTACATGACAGTTGAAATAATAAGAGCCTTAATGTGCTTATAATTGGATTATTGGAGTGTAAGTAAACACAGTGACGGAAAAGTTTTTGAAAGCTGAAATCAGGGTCTCTGTGGGAATCGAGCCGCTCTGAGGATGAACCAGCTCCACTTAAAAACTTCTCCCTGGGATCATTTCGTTGTCTGTCTCAAACTTCAGTCTGAGGCAGGAATGTGTGTGAATCCCTTCACAACTCGTCTCATGTTCCTCCTCATTTTTCTGTCTTCCTCTCCGCCTCCTCCCTTCCCTTCCTCCACCTCCCCCTCCCCTCCATCCCTCCATCCTCTCCCTCTCTGTGGTTCAAATTAGACAATGAAAACAATGAATTTGGTGTCTGTTTCTTTCTCTCTGTGTCTCCCGCCCTCCCCCACTTCTTTCTCTTCATCTTGCTCGCCCTCTCTCTCTCTCTCATAGTGACCCTGTGTCATACTCTCTCGCCCATGCCAGCAACCCCCACTTCTCTCTCCTTTTAGCCCTCTTTTTTCTACTTTTTTCTCTTCTGTCTGTTTTTTCGTTTCTTTCTGTACTTGTATATCATCATATGTGTCTATTTCATCCTCCTCTTTCTTTATCTCTCTTTCTATGTCCCCATACTCTCTCTTTCTGTCCTCTTTCTCTCTGTCTCTCTCTCTTTCTATGTGATTTCATGCTCCAGCTGCTCCATTATCAGTCTGTCTGAGGTTGTGTTAACATCAACAATACTGCTACACATACACTGATAGACAGATAGATGGACAGACAGATAGATAGTCAGACATTCAGCAGTGTGGATCCTTTGTGAGACTCTGCATTTTGTTGTTCTTTCCCGTTTCTGTCCTGTTTTTTTTTCTCTCTCTCTCTTGTTTGATGCAGCTGTAACGCATTTCCAGTTTAAACAGAAGTTGACCTCAACTTAATGGAAGACTTCTGGGCTTGAACAGAAACACACAAGAAGCTTCTTGTTGATTTTAGCCAGAATTTTTGAGGTAAAACGCAAAGTAGCTCGATTAAGAAGTGTCTTAATTGGGAGCCCTGAGGAACGCCAGGTTAAACGAGCTACTGGTGGAAATCCAACAGTTTCTTCGTCCAAAATGTCAGCAGAAGAAGCCAATTTAATCAAACTGTCACTGTCGTGTCTCGTCTAGAGGCCAAGACACAACATGAAGACCCCAAGTTCTTCCCTAAGCCCCAATAATTAACTAATTATTGTATTTATTTACTCAATAATGTGACTCAAGTAGGAGTTTCTGCTTTAGTCTGGAACAAAGACAAAATAACAAACAATCTATCTGGAACCCAAAACACCAACTTAACAGATTGTATTGAAGTCTATGGGAAAATTGCCTAATTTCCCCCTTGATTTATTAGCTCAGTAAATGTTTTCCTGATGAGTTTATGGTCTCAGTCTCTAGTTTCAAGTCTTCAATACAACATGATGTTCATTTTTTAAATGACGGTCCATTTAGAGGAAAATGGACCAGAAAGGAGGGGGTGAATTGGGGGCGTGGCTAACGTGTGATTGACAGACTGTACCACCCAATCATGATGGAGCACAGAGCAGGTCAGCCTCAGGGCTCCCACCATGACGTCCAATGGGTGACATCCCGATGGGAGCCCTGAGGGACGCCGATTGAAATGAGCCACAGTCGTTATTAATTTACAGCAGTTCAAGTTATAGCTGTCTGCCTCTTATCTGGTTTCTACAGACTGAACTGTTTCATTCTGACTAATAATAGTTAACCACAATATTAATACTAAAATATTTATCTCACATTTGACAACGTTTCATCTAATTTGGACCTAAAGTACATCTCTTTTAACAAGCCAAAACAAGGATGACGATGACTGCTGGAGGAGGCAGCGCTTCTTATTTATACCCACTTGTGATTCTCAATGTGTGGCTCATGACCCTGAAATAGACCACCATCTATTTTCTGGAGGGTCCCAAAGAGATAGGAGTATTTTCATTAGCCTGGGTCGTAGGGTGAGACTCGAGCTCTCTGGGAGGGATTCCTGATATAGTCTCTCCAAACCCAACAGGTTTTTTTTTTTTTTTTTTTTGTTTAGCTTTTTGAGTTTTTAAACAGATTCAGTTTAGTTTTCTTTGACTTTATTTTCTGGTTCTTGCTAAATATTAGTTGCCTCCTTTAAGGCAAACATCCAGATCCATGCAAAAAGGAACTCCCATTGGAAATCCGCTGTTTTTACAGGTCACAACTGGCAAACTGAAGGAAACGACTTTGGAAAATTAAGAAAACAGAGTTGAGTTTTCTTTAAATCACACTCAGGGTGTGTCGGTGTCTTAGTCACAACATTTTTCTTTTTTCTGCACATGACAAATCGGCTGGAAACGTAATATTGAACACA
>CM076670.1:1732956-1737956 GCA_038496675.1 Rachycentron canadum | reverse complement strand
TAAGACGTTCAGATGTTTATCAGGAAGCACCATTTATCTTAGCTGTACAGAAACTGCTTATGTTAAACGAGGGATCAATCCTGTGACGCTGGATAGTCAACAGCCACTTGAGCAGTTCAGTCTGTGTTTGGTCCAAATTCAGCTGCTTTCCTGGAAATTTGAGTCATGCTGATCACTGGCCGCCATTAAAACCTTTCGCTTCCACTGCGGTGAGGTCATCATAATATCCCAGCTTGCACGTGACATAATCATCGTCATCGTCATCATCATCATCATTTTAGACCCTCTCTGGTGACTCTGGACCTCTGGTATTATTCATTTATCCGTTATCATCATCATCATCATCATCACTAAATTGGCAGCAGGCGTCTGTTAAACTTTCCTAAACCATGTGTTTTGTTTTGTTTCTTTCTCTGACTACACTGAGAGTAACGTCAGAGGTGTCACAAGTGTTCAGATCTTTTACTTAAGATTAGATAATTTAGAGATTTTCAGTGTTACAAAAGCAAACTGGACAATACAAATAAAAAAAACTTCAAAATAGTCAACACTTAAAAAATACTTAGTAATCATAGAATAAAGTACAATAAGTTATTAAATCTAACAAGAACAGCAGATGAGGGACCCACAAAGTTATAATGTAAATATAATATAATGAAGTAAAATACAACAAGGTAAAATTACTTAGTTGTAACTAAAAGTTTTTGATTCATAAGTAAAAGTGATTATCATTAAGCTTAATTCTCATTAAATAAAAAAGTAAAGTGTAGTTACTCTTCATATGAAAATGAAAAATGAAAATTAAATTTAACATTTCTCGTAATTTTCCCGTCGCTGACACTGAGTTTCAACCTAAAGCATCATTACAAATGTACGGTAGCAATAATAATAAGAATAATAGTGAAAAGGCCAGTGACCCCTCTGTCACTGATAACCTCCCAAATACAGAACTTTTGCACACATCTCTATTGTACTTATTTATATTCTTTATATGTTTGCACTTATTATAAATATTTTATTATTTATTTCTATTTCTATTTTAGTTAACACCTACACTTTTATCCTTATTGCTCTTTGTCACTGTCACCACAACAACAAAACAAAACAATCCCTTGTAGGTTGAAAAAGGCAAAAACCAGATTCTGGTTCTGATTCAGATTTGGGTTCTGGTTCTGAAATGCCGTTTGGGAGTTATTTTCTATCAAAAGTTGCGAAATGCTCCACAATGATTAAAAGCAAACAAAACAACGGCGACAAAAGTTTCCCCCGATGATGTCACAGTGACGCAGGGAGTTTGTGACATCAACACGACGACAATGAGCAGAAGAATCGCAGCTGCTTCAGCACAGGCGTTTACTGCACGTTGTTAAATAAAAAAAAAAAAAAAGAACAAAACAGAATTATCAGCCGGCTGTAATTAATAGGAGACTAATGCTGACTCCATTAAAGTCCAGATCTGGTTAAGGCTGACTCAGCACAATCCACAGAGCACAGTGGACTCCCTGAAAACAGATTAACTGGACTACGACAGCATAATGAGGCCAATAACAGGCCAGTTTATTCAAAAACTAAACTTTGGTGTGTGTGTGTGTGTGTGTGTGTGCGTGGGGCCGGTGTCAGTGAAGTCTAACCAGCCAGAAACAAGAGTCACGTTTTTTTTTTTTTTACAGGCCGCCTGCTTCCAGGAAAGGGAATGACTGTCGCAGACACTGAGAGGCGATGTGTCACACCGGGCCTGATATTTACTGGAAACACCGGTGAACTCATAAGCAGAAGCTTCACACTGTTCACTGCTGAGCCGCAGAGGCAGATAGGGAAGGAAGAGGCACATAAATAGATGAAGATAAGACATAAATCAAAACGTGAGATTGCAAAATAAATATAAATACCAATCGCAATCAGTAGCATTGTAATATGTTTGTATGGCGTGGACATAAAAAGCGGTTTATGCACCGTGGTCACACTCTCCTCTCCTCACGCCACCATGCTCCAGCTCACCTTGTGTCCTTTAATTCAAAATGACACCGCTCCTGGTTTGGAGACCTGCTGAAATCCCCTCATGGCAGAAACGGTGTCATTTTGTATTAAATAGATTGTGTTTTGGAGCATAATGTTCTTGGGTGGCCTCTGAAATGAAGCGTTGCGTCACTCCGAGTTAATATATCCACTGCATCGGGACGAGCCTGGAGATGAGCAGGTTGTGTTTGACTCACTTTCTGATGAACCGTCCACCTGTGGTTGGTCACGAGTCGCCTGTCGCACACAGAGGAGATGTGTTTTCATTTCTTTGGTTCAAAATACAGAGAAAAAAAAAACAATTTAGAAGCTCTGAAATATCACAGCATGTGTTTTCTGTAATTATGAACTGTATTTATCTTTATAAATGAAACAATACATTACTTTGAATCATCTCACACAAATACAGTTGTTCTTTTTTTAAATATAGATTCAAGAGTTGTCAGATGATGAGACAGAGTTTATTCAAGCTTAAAGTGAAGCCAGAGAAAAAAAACCCATCATGCTTTATTTTATAAATCTGTAAATTTCATTACAATTATGATAATATGATCCTATAAATTCTTTAATTTCTTAGATATACCCTGGAAAGAAATTTGTAATTTCACACCAGAAATTATTATTATTATTATTTATGTAATCAGTTCAGTTTAATAGACCCAAGGTCACACAAACCTTCAATATATTTATCCCAAATAATTCCTTCTATAGCCCTGACGTCGTTTAGCTAATGATTTTAAAAATATATGACATAACTTGTGTTCTGTTTAAATGAGCATTTCTTTCCAGTGACAGTTTGATATATTGGCTTGAAAAAATGATTTAAAAATAAATTTCTTTTGATCAACTAATCAGCTCTTTGCTGCAGCTCTGCTCATATAGAGGAGCAGACCCTCCTTCTCGCTCCGGACTAGACTGAGAGTCATCAGGTTTTTAAGTTGTTTTCAGTCCCGCCGTGATGCAATGAAAGGAGCCTGTGCGTTTGTCAGTGAACTGTAAACAGTAGATGCTAAAAGCTTCGGCTGCTAAAAAAAAAAAAAAAATGCAGCTAACTGCCTCCATGGCAACAATATGCTTCCTGTTTACATCCAACAAAGCCCCCAGATTATGGGACTGGCTCCAAAATGGGTGGCGGCAGTAGTGGAGGGGGCAGTTGTTTTGATTTTGTCTCTGGGGGGGGGGCACGAAGGTGGAGCTGCGTAGCCACCAACAAGCGGTCGAAAAAATTAAAAACAACATCTGTGATTTAATAACAGATAAAAACAGATGGACAGAAGCAGAGCTGAAGTTGTACTTTGAAATGACCCAACAGCAACAGTAATAATAAGGCAACTCCCCGTCTCCTTCTTCCCACTGACGAACTGATAACAGCGTTAACAGCCTCATAAAGTGATGCAGATTGTGTGTAATCAAATAGCATTGACAGCCTTATAAAGCAGGACAGCAATAAAGCTGCAGCCGTGCTTTGTTTCTTTAAAATCACACAGGTTGTGTGAAACAGTGGCTAAAGAGATGTTTCTGCCTCCGGAGAAAGTAGAAAGTCATAAATTCTTCTTTAAATTAAGCCGATTGAACAATATGCCCATAATATCTCGGCTGGAGAGCGTTGATCAATAAGAGCGGGTCAATAATTGCTTCAGCAGCTGCTGTTTTGTGGCTTTCGTTTCTGTTTTGAAGCAGAACTTCAGGCCCCCCCCCCCCCCCTTTTTCCCCTTGCAGTCCCCGGGCCCCCTCACCACCAACAACAACAAACACAGCTGAATATTTAACCTGCAGGACGAGGGATGAAAAGCTGCTGTTCTCATGCCAAAAAAAGCAAATGACAAAGCAGTTTTATTGTTCCAGTAGTTAGCACGGTGATATATTGCCTCCTTGCTGGATGTTTCTCCTGGATCTCTGCTCTAATTAGCCAGATTACTTCTGCCTCTCTCTGTTGGGGGAAAGTGATTTTATTGTTTGTGTCATCTACAGGCCACCGTAGCTCGAGGGGGCATTACAGCGCTTGTCTGTACCTAAGACGTCTGGTCTTTATTAGAGGTCAAGAAATGTCAGGAGTTATTTAACAAGTAGCTTAACCTCAGTAAACAGTCTAAAGCTATTTTATATATATATATACATTTAAAAATGTGGGAAATTACATGCACAGACTAATGATACTAATGATTTTGTTAATGTATAAGTGTATTTTAGGGTTTCCCCCAATCATTTCAATAAGAATTACTTTAACATGGTGCCACAATATGATCATAATGTCATGAGGGATCATTTTAAATTTTTTGATAGTAGAATAAATAATAACAGCCAAGTTTATTTGTGTGGCACTTTCAAAAACCAATGTTACACACAACCAACAATAAAAACAGACAAGATATAAGAGTTAAAACCAATAAAACCAATGTTACAAAGTGCTCCACACAAAACAAATAATAAACAAAGATACAACCAGACAGGAACCAGTAAAACAACAGATAAAGTTCTGAAATATGCAGCGTATAAAACAAGATGTCACCATAAAACATAACAGATACTCGTGGTGAGTGTCTTGTCTCCTTTCTTTGACACCTTACTTTAAGAGTATAAACTTTTTTTTTTTTCCATTGGAAATATTAGTAAAGTAACAAGATGGAGCAGAAGATATTTTTAATTAAACCAGGATTTTGCTTTCACTTGATACCAGCTGTTGGTACCTTAAAGTTGTCAATACTCATGTCACAGATGCCAAAACAGTATTGATTTCCAATATCCAGGCCAAATAATTACAATATGGTTCCAATGAAAGGCGCTAAAAAAAGAAGCAGCAATACAGAAAGACACATACAGAAATGATCTAAGAGTTGAAATAAAATAATATTAAAGTTAAACTAAAACAGAATAAAATGTAATTAGAGTTCAGTTATAGCATGAATTTATTGTAATAAAAGGTTTTAGCAAAGATATTTTTAAAGGTCCCTTATCTTACACTTCTCCAGTGTTTTATTTTGAAG
>CM076670.1:1701617-1723110 GCA_038496675.1 Rachycentron canadum | reverse complement strand
GTGTGTGTGTGTGTGTGTGTGTGTGTGTGTGTGTGTGTGTGTGTGTGTGTGAGAGAGACCTCTTGCACGTTCTGAGTTAAATCAATCTGTCAAACGCGTTAGCGAGTCCGTGCTTATTCACCGCCATGCCTGTTTGTGCGTTTTTGTGTGTGTGTGTGTGTGTGTGTGTGTGTGTGTGTGTGTGTGTGTGTGTGTGTGTGACCGACCCTGACCGGCCATCAGAGCCAATGACGGAGTATTGATCAAGGCTCCGTCTCCATAGAAACGGCCATTTGGGAGGACAGGCGAGGGTGCGCGTGTGTCAGAGTGGGAAGACTTACTTCAAGGTGGCTCATCAGATCATGGAGTGTGTGTGTGTGTGTGTGTGTGTGTGTGTGTGTGTGTGTGTGTGTGTGTGTGTGAGAGAGACCTCTTGCACGTTCTGAGTTAAATCAATCTGTCAAACGCGTTAGCGAGTCCGTGCTTATTCACCGCCATGCCTGTTTGTGCGTTTTTGTGTGTGTGTGTGTGTGTGTGTGTGTGTGTGTGTGTGTGTGTGTGTGTGACCGACCCTGACCGGCCATCAGAGCCAATGACGGAGTATTGATCAAGGCTCCGTCTCCATAGAAACGGCCATTTGGGAGGACAGGCGAGGGTGCGCGTGTGTCAGAGTGGGAAGACTTACTTCAAGGTGGCTCATCAGATCATGGTGTGTGTGTGTGTGTGTGTGTGTGTGTGTGTGTGTGTGTGTGTGTGTGTGTCTGTGTGAAATGTCACTTTTGTATTTTCCATTCGTGGCATGTTTTTGTGTTCCTCGCCAATTAAAAGGTCATCAAAAAACAAAAACACATCAGCAGCAAACATTTCGAAGCTGCCACTGTGTCTCATTTTAATTAACCACCAATAAATCATTACCTTTTTAATTATGAGACATTATTATAATTACTGTAAACAAACAGGAGCAGACGTTCTGTCTCTGTCTCTGACTCTTCTGCTCATCTCACAGGGTTAAAGGGTTTGCACCTCAGGCTCCTGGTTCGGTCAGCTGTGCCAGAAGGAGGCGACAAACCTGTAAACAAGCTAACGCTTTAGCCAGAGATGCTACCGCTTTAAGTCCATGCTGGTTCTGATAGAAAGGTCAGGACACACAGAGCATCACAGTTTGTTGCGTCGCCTCAGACCGGTCAGGGTGTCCATGCTGACCCCTGTCCACCACCAGAGGCTCCTACAGTGGACACAGGGGCACCAGAACTGGACCGTGAAGAAGGTGGTCTGAGTAAGACATGGCACCAGGATGCATTATGGGAAGAAGACAAGCCGGTGGAGGCAGTGTGATGCTACAATATATATTAATGTATATTGATATATATTGACTAATGTATAACACAAACACGTGTGTGTAACTTTCTGTGTTGAAGTTTTCTTTGGTTATTCTGGTTTACAGTGTTTTTATCTAGAAAATAAGGAGAAATTCACTGTGTTTTCAGTTTCCTCTTGTTCTCTGAGCTACTATCCCCTATTACAGTGAACAGAGCCTTTACTGAGTCACAGATATAATGAGCTGAGGTTGAATATGTGGAGAAATAAAAAACTTTATAAGGAAAAACACAAAGGCAGGAACGTCAGAATCGGGGTGAGGCCGAAGCCGATGATCGTGGAGAGTTTGTCTGAAAGTGTGCGTCCTCATTGTATCAGTACTGGTTCTTTTCTATAACCAGAGCCTCAGTCCTGTCGGGTCTAGTCAGTCCGTTGTGAGTTAAATGTGTGTTTTACATTTAAAAGGGTGTATTTGTGTTGTGATGAAACACAAAAGACTTGAGGGAGGAGCTGATTATTTGCTGTTTTCTCTGCATGTCGCATCCTGGACGAAACTCAAGGTCCGAAACAGTGAAAAGCTCCACAGTGTGAATGTGGACAAGTGAGGAACGCCAGGGGTCAAAGGTCGCCTCTTTGCCCCTGCGCCCATCAAGCGTTTAGGTGCAGAAATGAGAGGCAGAGGAGGACAAATGGATTTGTTTCTATTTAAGGGTTTGAATGCAGTCAAGGTGAAGGGTTAACAAATGAATGTAGGTCAGTGGACTGGCTGTGTGTGTGTGTGTGTGTGTGTGTGTGTGTGTGTGTGTGTGTGTGTGTGTGTGTGTGTGTGTGTGTGTGTTCTTATTTTGTGCTTGTACATGCTTCATGTGTGTGTTTGATGTGTATGTGTGTGTGACCTGCTCTTTGTTCCTGTGCTCGGTGCAGTGAGGAGAGTGGACCGTTGACGAGGATTAATGCCCAACATATGGCAACCCTACGGGACACACACACACACACACACACACACACGCTGCAGTCATTACTCTGAACAAAGAACTGTAAGGCTAATGAGAAGGCGATATCATGTGTCCTTTACACACACACACACACACACACACATGGCATGAATTCATGGGAATACACACACACACACACCTTAATGTTGCTTATACATGGATGGATGCAGATGAAAACACACACACACACACACCTGGTACTGTAACATGTATCCATTGTGAATGTATGGGAGATGAAAGGTAGCGGAGGGTTGTTGATGGAAAGGCTTTAAGGTTTGAATACAAACACCTGTGTGTGTTTGTGTGTGTAAAAAAGAAAGCGAGAGAGATTATTGTGTTTATTGTATAGGTGTGTGTGAAAGAGGGAGAGGTGAAGCAGAGTTCAGAGGAAAAGTGAAGGTTCATGTTTTCATTTCTTCATGCTCCTCTGCCTCCCTCTCACTCAGTGTGTGTGTGTGTGTGTTTGTGTGTCTTTTTCTCACGTACAGGATCACACCCCAAAACATTTTCAGACGTTTTCTCTCCAGACCATTTTTACACACTTTCTCTTTTCTCTCCTCCTCCTCCTCGTCCTCCCAGAGGGATGTGACCGATATACTCACATGTTCCTGAAGAGACCAACATCCTGTCTGTTCTCTTCTCTTCTGTTTTATTCTATATGTACGACTGACCCATTATATAACCAGTGATCGAACCCAAGTAACAACAATGGATGATAAAACACATCAGGTGCAACGTTCACGCATTATTGTCACATTATAAATATCATTCATTCATCATCAGTCATTTGTCATGTCATTAACATCATGTCGTTATAATTATAAATACTCAGACCTTCATGAGTTTAGACCTTTCTCTGGCCTTATTATTAGATTTTAAATGATTGGTAGTCAAACATGACGTATGTGAGGTTTGGTAGCTCCATAAATTAGCTCAAACTGAACCTGTCTTACCCTAAAAACCCCTTCAACGTGCCCCAGACGCTAACAGCTAACGGACTGTTCCTGGTGGACAGTCAGCGTCCTCACCAGCCCATCATCCTCGGAGAAGACGGAGACGCAGCGTTGCTCTCGTACGGGCGAGCAGCAGCGAGTTAGCGCCAGTGTAACACAACAGTAACACGAGGAAACTGTCAGATCAGACTGGTTTAATCCTCGTGTGGATGTTTAACAGACGTTAGCTTCATCCGTGTGTTTTCAAAGAAAGTCTGTCAGAGCGATAACTGGTTGGTGAAACTTCACCTTATTGTTGTTTTATATCCTTTTCTGACCTGTGTGTCTATTCTATTCTATTCTATTCTATTCTCATCTCATCTATTCTCGTCCGGTGACACTGGTGATGTCTTGTAGAGGTTTTAGTTTTGTGGTCCTCTCTTTCTCTCTCTCTCTCTCTCTCTAGGTGTAAATGACTTTGGACGGCCATCTGTTACTTAGCCACCCTGCAGAGAGTTGGCCTGCATGCGCACCTCCTGAGTGTGTGTGTGTGTGTGTGTGTGTGTGTGTGTGTACGTGTGTACATGTGTACCTTCCTTTATGTTTTGTTGCACGTGTGCAGTTGCTGTATTCTTGTGTTTGAGTGTGTTTATTTATGCCTGTGTGCACATGCATAATACAGTAGGTTGTGTATGTGTGTGTGAGACGGAGATACAGAGAGATGTGTGTTCAGGCTCACTTGCACATGTAGAACATGTATTTGTGGGCTTGTGTGTGTTAGAGATGCTGTTTTACATCAGTGTTAGCATATTTAGCCCCGGTCAATGCTCGTTTGTATTTTAAACTGATTCTTTGGCAACAAATATTTAACAATCTACGTATGCAGATGATGTCTTATTTTATATTTAGGGTTATTCAGTTTTTGCCTGCAGCTTCTTCACAGGAGAAAGGAATGAAGTAAGATGTCCATCGTTAGCAGGACTATAGAGAATAAATCCCCCTAAATGCCATGAAAAGAAATCGGTACAATGATTCAATATTTTGATTTTTCATATTCTATTCATTGATTTTTGCTGCTCTCTGATGTTACCATCGAGTTCCCTGTAACATTCTGGTGTAAAATACAACATTATTCTGATTTAGTGGAATCAGCCAAAAAATATACAAGCAAGCATTTGTGTTTTGTTTCCAATTATAGAGTTTAAATTAACCCCAGATTGGTAAAACCTTCAAATTCCAATATATTAGTCCCCGTCTGGTCTGTTAGAAAGCTTTTATTGTGAAGGAGCTGGATACTAAATGCAAAATAAAAGCTGGAACAGCTGGTAGAGATTATTATTAAAAGTATTCAGGATATCATTAGTGTTATCCTGTGTGTTGTCATTGTCACAACATCCCAATGATTTAGTTTAATCAAATATTAGCTTCCACGTCTTGCGTCAGCGTTTTCCTGAGGTTGATAGAAATCGAGCTGCGTCCGTCTTTAAGTGCTGGATATTTCAGGATGTGGCAGCTCCTGCTGTTTCTGCAGGTTTGTGGTACTTTGAGGTGTGAAAATGTCACAGAGAAAAGATGATTCCTGCTCGTCGCATCATTTCCCCAGAGACTAGGACCATAAGAGCGACTGATCGGCGTTGGGTCGGACCGCCTACAATATGGCGGCCGGTGGCAGAACTCTTTGTGTTATTGGTGTGTGATTTGATTATGTGCGAGCGGCGGGAACATCCAGCTGTCAGCTTCGACTGCTGAGGTGACGATCAGGCCGACAGAGCTGCAGACAGTTTTAATTGTCTGAATTAAACTGCAAAGCCAGAGAAGAAGAAAGCTTTAACTTTTAACGTTTTAAACACACTGTATCACCAAAACTCATTATAGTATGAAAACGTCAGATGATTGATATTAGCAGTTGTAAATTGAAATTGACATAATAAGAATGGACAAAAAGTCATTTTCTATCAATTTTCTTTCTTTATAATTGAAATTATGATAAAAATTCCTTGTTAAGGTTTTAAAAAAGCTTCAATTTGAATATTTGTCATTATTTGCACATATTGTCCAGATTACATCATTAATCCATCAACTAAAAACATGAGATTGAAATATTTTCAACCCTAATTAGGCTAAAAACGGTAAGAAATACTGTTATTTAAATATTTGTTTACTTCAACAACAACATACAATGAGTTCAATATGAAAACAGATATAATAAATATAAAATCAGCAGCATTTCACTGTGTAAATGTTGTAAACACCATCCACTGTATTGCTGCCTGTTGTGTAGCTTGGATCATTTCTGATCAACAGCCTGAAATGAAAATGTTATTCATGAGCTCAAGTTTGTTTTTTGTTTTTTTAATTGGTGTAAACACAGGACAACAAATAAACACAACAGGGGTTATGTTATGAAATAAACAAGAGGAGAAGAGATACTGCAATTTCAATTGGTTAGTTTTATGGGGTTGTAGGATGTGGAGGTACACAACAACAACAACAACAACAATAAAAATGAACATTTAACACAACAGTTATAACGAGTCATTGTGTTTTATGGATGAGTGAGTGAATTATTTTAAATCAGCTTCGAATCTGAGACTGTTGTGTTGTTAAAAGTGCATCAGTGTTGTTTTTTTGTGCGATTCTAGATTCGTGTCACATGGTCTGAGAGAGACAGATACTCGGGATCAACAGTTATGATCTGGACGCTGTGACTCTAATTCTGTGTCACAGTAATTAATCTCCCTCTCTCTCCCTCTCTCTCCCCCTCTCTCCCCCCTCCAGCTCTCGTCCCGGCCGTCCTCCGAAGCGTTGTTCTGGTGCAGGGATCCAGGAAAGCCCCAGGCTGCTGCACCCGGGCCTCCCCGGCCTGCTGTCCCCCAACCTGCTGTCCCACACCGGTGAGGGAGGGAGGGAGGGAGGGAGGGAGGGATGGTCTTTCTGTGTCTTTTGTCTCTTCCTCCATCTTTCTTCCTGTTCGTTCTCTCTGTGGATATCAGGGTCTAATTTCCACTGGGGGTTCACTTTTCTCAGAGTCTGAAGCAGCAGGGAATTCTGGGTGGGCTGTTTTTGCCCTGGGCTCTGCCTCTCAGGCTACATACGTTCTGCCTGATCATTAATGTGATTGGTGGAAGCTGTTGAGGAGGAAGCTCTGAAGACTCCCACTGTTATAATTGAATGTATTTTGATTTACAGTTGACAATGTGAAATAATAACCTGCTTCATCTCTGAGTTCTCACAGCTGCCTCCATTTTGGATCCCGATTTGACGTATCATGCATTTAAAAGAACAGTTTGTCTTGGAAATACACTTTTTTTTTTTGAGCTGACCAATGCAAACTGGCAGCCAGTTAGATTAGCTTAGCATAAAGACTGGAAACACCTAGCCTGGCTGAATTGGGACCATAGACTGTATGTAAAAGTGGATGAAGACTGTAAAGTGCAGCCCATGTTGGAGAGCTTTAAACCTTCAGTCTGTCTAATGACCATCAGGGTGAGAAGTCAGATTGTATTGAAGTCTATTGGAAAATGTCCCTACTTCTCCCTTGATTTATTAGCTCAGTAAACGTTTTCCTAATGAGTTTATGGTCTCAGTCTCTAGTTTCAAGTCTTCAATACAACATGATGTTCATTTTTTAAATGAAGGTCAATTTAGAGGAAAACAGACCATAAAGCATGAATTAGGGGGCGTGGCTACTGTGTGATTGACTGTATCACCCAATCAGGATAGAGTACAGAGCAGGTCAGATCCACCCCTCACTCCTCCTCAGCTCCACCTTCCAAGTACGATTTCTTCTGGTTTCAAAAAGACCAAGATGGCCGACGGCCAAAAGAAACTAGAGGCTTCAGAACAGCAGCTCACAAACCAGTGGGTGATGTCATGGTGCACTGACACTTGATTGGGACACAGCTCTTTCTGACAAATCAGGCATCTGCAGAAGAAGAAATATAAACAGTTGACTAAGTGTGGTGCTTTAACTTTGACACTCCAGAGTCTGGATACACCAAACTCCATGAAAAAAACTGCAAATTGTAGGCAGGAAGTTATTGAGCTTATATTAACTGAACAATAAAATAGAATTAATTTCAGCTTCGACTGCGTCTGCAGCTGCAGCACAGAGCGGCATTAATGTTTAATATCTGTGTGTAATGTTTCTTCTTCTGCACAAATAAAAACTATATATAAATATATGTGTTGAGGATCCAGAACTGATCAGGTTCATTGTGCAAAGACTGAAAAGTGAGTTTGTTGCAGTCGGAGGCGTCAATAGACCTGAACGTGCAGGTTCTTCTGCTGCAGTACCTCAGTTGTCCACCAGAAGAAACTGGCAGCACTCTTTCATTTCTTTTACATTCATCCCTCTTTCTTTCTACTTCATCTTCATCCCTTCTTCAATGATTGATTTTTCTTCACCTCTTTTTTTATCTCCATCTCTTTATCTGTAAAATTTCATTTAATATCATGCAACTCATTCTCTTTCTGTCTTGCATCCCTCCTTCTCTCCTTACCTACTTTTCTTTCTTTCCCTCTTTTCGCCTCACTCCATCCATCTACTCTCATTTTCCTTCTGCCCATCCTTTATTCTCATCCCTTCTGCTTCATCTACGAGCAAGAGATTTTTTTTTTTTTTTTAAAAAAGGGAAAGTGAAAATGGAGGGAACGAAAAACAGTGAGAGGGGGAAAATGGAGAGAAGAAAGGAGGAATGTCGCCAGAGGAGATGATGAAACCTAAAAACGATTGCCAGAGAGGAAGGGAGAGATGGTGGGAAGGAAGGAGAGAGGAGAAATGGACCAAAGAGGAGACAAATTATCTAGAAGTGTGACAGAGATGGAGGGATGAAAAAAAACAGGCAAAAATGAACGGATGTGAGATGGAAAGAAAAGGCAAAAAGAGAGATGTCATTTAGGGAAGAAGAAGAAGAGAAAAAGACCTGCAGAGAAAGAGAGAGAGAGGGTGAACGAGTGCAGACTGCATGGTGGTGTGATGAATGACACGTCTCTGGGGTCCCACTCCTCCATCTGTCCATCCCTCCCTCCTCTTTCCCTCCCTCCCTATTTTCTTCCCTCCTTCTTCTCGACTCATCTCTCTTCCTCCTTTCTGTGCTCTGTCATCCCCACTTCTGTCCCTCCTTATCTCCTTTTTTCTTCCCTCTCTCCCTCCTATGTCTCCCCCTTTTCTCTCCTGCTCTTCTTCCTTTCCTCTTTTCTGTTGTCTGTCATTCCTCCTTTTTGATCCTTCCTTCTCCCTCCTTCCTTCATCCCCTACTCACTTCCATACTCCCTCCTATCCTTATACCTTTCTACTCTCCCTTTCCTATCCTCCTTCCTTCTGTCTTCCCCTCATTTCTGACCTTTCCTCTCTCTTCTTTACCTCCTTGCCCCTCCACTCATCTCACCTGTCATCTCGCTCTCTCTCACCTTCCTCACTTTTATCTTTTTCTCTCCTCCTTCCCTGCCTTCACCCCTTTCTCTTTCCCTTTGCCCTGATCCTTCATTTCCTCCCTTCCTTTTCATCTTCTAACCTCCCTCCTTCTTTCTCTTCCTTCTCTTCCTGTATTCATCCATCCATTATTCCTTCCCTCCTCTTCCTCTCCTCCCCCTTTTCTTCTTCTTCTCCGTCCTTCCTCTTTATCTTCTTCCTTCCATCCTCCATCCCCTCATGTCTACTTTGCTTCTTTCCTTCCTTCCCTTCCTTTCTTCTCTAACCTCTCACTTGTGATTTTGCTCCCTCTCTAAACTTTCCTTCCCTCCTTCATCATCCCTCCATCCATTATATTTCACCTCTCCTCTGTCCTCCCCAATTCATCCCCCACCGTTCTTTCACTTCTCATTCTCACCTCTCTCTCTTCAGCTCATCTTGCCAATTCTCTTTCTTCCCTCCCTCCATCCATCTATCCATCCTTCCTTCCTTCCCTCCCTCCGTACCCTTGACAGTGACTGTTTACCTCCCTCTCTCTCTCTCCAGGATAAATAAAACATGGTTGTGTTTAGTGACATATGGACACAGCTCACTGTGGCATACTAATGACACACACACACACACACACACAAATTACACGTCAGGTGTGTGTGTGTGTGTGTGCGTGCACGTGTGTGACTGTGTGCACGCCCAGAAATGTGTGTGTGTTTGTTGAACATTAGTGGAACCCAGAGAAAACATTTGCTCACTTATGATCGCCCATTAGTGGACACACACACACACACACACACACACACACACACACACACACACACACGCAGAGTACATATATACAACATACACACACAAATACACACACACACACACTTGGCAGTCTTCGGATGTCGCACACATGCAGAGTTGGTCGCCTTAGCGGCCCTGCGTCCATGGAGACGCCACGTTGCCGGGGGAGACGGGCTGTTGTTTACGACCTCGCGGGCGCCACGACGATGGGGGGCATCGTCCAATCACAGATGGACATTTATCACACTGTTAGAAAACAGAGAGCGAGGGAAAGAGGGAAAGAGTTTGAAGAAAATGGAGAGAAGGAGGCAAAGGATGAGGAGGGAAGGATGAAATGAAGAGAGGGAAAAGTAAACAGAGGTGAAGAGGATGAGGAAGAGAGTGAAAAAAGGAAAAGAAGTAAGACAGAAGAAGACGAAGGAATAAAAGATGGAAGATGGTCAAACTTTCCTCCTTTTTCCTTTCCTTTCTTCCTTACTTCTCTCCTTTGCTTCCGCTACCTTTTATTCTCCTTTTCCATTCCTCCCTCTCCTTCCTTCCTTTTCTCTCCTCTTCCCCTCTTTATTTTCTCCCCTCCTCCTTCCTTGATTCACTTCTTTGTTTCCTTCCTCATCTTCTCTTCTCCTGTCTTTACCTTCTTCCTTCCTCTGATCACTCCTTAATTTACTTCCTCCTTTTCCTTTTCAACCTCCCTTGCTTCCTGTCTTGTCTCCTTCCATCCTCCTTTCTTCCTTTCTATACATCCTAATACTTCCTATCTTTCATCCTTGCCCTCTGTTTCTTCTTCTTTTCTTTCCTTGCTTTATTTTGAAAGAGGGAAAAGACTTAAAACAAAGAAGAAGACCAAACAGAGACAGAAAGTAAGTATCAAAGAGAAGATGGTGATGTACGGAGATAAAAGAGGAAGTGGGGACAAATGAAAGATGAATGGAGGATGGATTGTGGAAATATATATAATAGGATGGAAAGATGGCGAATGCATGGGAGGATGGAGGGAGAATGAGGTGGCAGGAAAAAGAGATGATGGTGCAGAAGAAGGAAAGAAGGAGAGGAGGAAAGAAGAGAATAAGAAAGAAGGATAAAACAGAAAGAGGTGGGAGAAAGAGCGAGGGAGGAAGCGTAAACGACAACAAGAGTGATATCAGTTTAATTGGCCTCATCTTCCTTAACAAAGAAGCTGTGATGATAGTGGGAGTGTGTGTGTGTGTGTGTGTGTGTGTGTGTGTGTGTGTGTGTGTGTGTGTGTGTGTGTGTGTGTGTGTGTGTGTGTGTGTGTGTGTGTGTGGAAACCTATGCAGGGTGCTGCGGCACTCATTTGACTTGTTAATTCACTTCAAAAACAGCTCAATGGTTCGCCTTGTCTTCTGACACACACACATATACACACTTCACACACACACTTCGCATAAACACATACACACACACACACACACTCGGCTACAAACACTTTGGATACAGAGAGAGACACGAAGCACAAACTCTTTATATGCACACAAACACACACAATCGGGACATAAACACATATTTTGGTAGAAATACACACATTTTGCAGGGACGGACATAAACACATCTGGAGCATGAGCGCACAAACACGCACACATTTAATTCACTTACTCACGCAAACACTTACACACACTTTGACACACACAAGTACTCTGTGTAGGTTACAGATGAAGTGCTTTCAATCTTGTCTTGAAAAGAATACACTCATCTGAGGACTCTTATGTGCACCTGCAGGGAGAGAGGAGGGGAGATCGAGGGAGAGATGAAGGAGAGGGGGAGGGAGAGAGGGAGGGAGGAGATTTGAGGAGGACTCAAGTGACACCAAGTCTTTTTCATCTCTCCTTTTCTTCTTCTTTTGCACCTTCTCCCTCCTTTTCTACACGAACGCGTTGTTAGCGTTAGCGCCTCCCGCTGGTTGTGTTGGTTATCCTTTTGAAGTGACAGTGAAAATCCAGTTTAAACTTCTTCAGAAATGTAAAAGCTGCACAGAAGTGAGTGAAGTGATGTTACTCCGCCGTCTGAGGTTAAATAAGGAGGGGAAGTAGAAGATAAAGGGAGGCCTGTGTGCTAACATTAGCCGTGTTAGCCTCCGTGGCTAACAGACCAGCAACACGAGCAACTCAAATAAACAACGTAATTCTAGAAAATGACAGTGTCATTAAATGATCCCAGGTCATAAACGTAAAGTGCTTCACAAATAAATTCTATTATTATTAGGAGCTAAATTAAAGAAAATCTATATAAAAAATTAATTAAATAAACTAAAATAACTGTCACGCCCCCTCATCAATAAAACACTCTGAAGCTCTTATATTTTTACCATCACTTCAACCAAACAAAGATTGTTGGAGTTGTGTTGTTTAAAAAAATAATTTGACAATTTAAAGCACAGACTCACAACCTTTTTTGTACACAGTTGTAAGTATTATTTTCCTGTACAGAACATTTCACTAACACTTCTTTGACACATTCATTGGCTTTAATGGGGAATTTAACCTCTAACCACTGCACATATTGGCACATGGTTCCAACCAAAACAGGGATCAAACCTATTACCATTAACTTTGACACTGGATTAGTCCATAATTAGTCCTTAATGAGTAATTAACCATTGACCTTAACTATTAATTTCATACCCTTTTAAACAGGAAATAGAACCACAACTATTGACTTTATTGGCAACACAACATGTTTCCACTGACTTTAAACAATAAATACAGTCCATGACCAATTTATCACATTGATTTTTAACCACTATTGAGTCTCCTGTTAAACCAACTGTTGCCAGCTTGGTTTTTTGAAACCAGTAACAACCATATTTGGAGGAGAAGGTGGAGCTGAGGAGGATTGAGGGGTGGATCTGACTCTATCCTGATTGGGTGGTACAGTCTGTCAATCACACAGCCCCCTAATCCATCCCCTGCTTTATGGTCTATTTTCATCATCATGTTGTATTGAAGACTTGAAATTAGAGACTGAGACCATAAACTCATTAGGAAAATATTTACTGAGCTGATAAATCAGGGGAGAAGTAGGGACATTTTCCCATAGACTTCAATACAATCTGACTTCTTTTTAGAACCAGAGGAGTCGCCCCCTGATGGTCATTAGATAGAAGCAGCTTTAAGACCCAGAGTCTACGTCATTTTTTAAAACAGTCTTTGTACTCAAGACTTCTTGTTGAGCTGTTTAGAAACGTAAAAATATCTTAAAGTCAAAGAGTTTTAACTTTAAAGCCAGCGCCTGCGTCTATTGGGGATGACACAAAATGGCCACAGCAAATGGCGGTCTCGGACGTCCAGTGAAAGCTAAAGATGGGCGACCTAAGTGCCAGAGCGCGGAGCTGAATTCTATTTGACTCAGCACAAGAGCAATCGACTGCATTTGTAAATTGGCACTCCGAGTGCTCACAGGAAGAAAGACGAAGAAGAAGAAGAGGAAAAAAAAAAAAAAAAAAACAGAAAAACAAAAAAAGCCAGAACAGTGTGTTTCTAAATTCAGAACACAAAGAGCAATTTCTCTGTTTTCCTGTTTGTTTTATTCAAAGTGTCACTCCGTCTCTGAGAGCGCGTTCAGAGCACTTCGTCAAAGATGTAGGTGCAGTGGATTAAATATTTACTACCTCAGCCAAATGGGGTGGGTTTCACGCGAGCTCAGGAAGGGGGGGGTTTAGGACTCTCGAAGATCACCCAACAGCCTCCACTGGCAAACTCAAAGCTATTAAAGACCATCCTGATGCACTGCACTGTGGAAGGACACTGTCAGGTCTCATTTAGAGTATCCTCTGCCACGGGGTGGATGCTTTTACTGAGAAAGGCCTTACAGTAGCAGAAGAGGTTTTTTTTATGATGGCTGGTGTTAATGACCAACTGTGGTACTCTGTTGGCGTGAATTCACTTCAAGCGTGATTGTTACACGATGGTTTGCGCTGGACGTGAGCTGTTTATTTTCCCCTTAAACTAAAGAATCAGCTTTTTCTAACAAGCCCTGATTTGTCCATGTTTGACACTGACTAAAAGTTAGTTCAGATCTGGATCAGTCTGAGCTTTTGACTGGAGCATTGCTGCTTTACTTCTGTGTGTTTATCCATCCATTCTCATCCTCCATCTTTGATAGTGACGTCTAGAGTCACGTCTCTACACGGGACACTCCTATTGGCTCCAGTGGGTGATGTCACAGCCAATCAGAGTGTCTCCTTCAGAGGCCTAGCTGTCAGC
This sequence comes from Rachycentron canadum, assembly GCA_038496675.1. Classification (NCBI taxonomy): domain Eukaryota; kingdom Metazoa; phylum Chordata; class Actinopteri; order Carangiformes; family Rachycentridae; genus Rachycentron; species Rachycentron canadum. The sequence goes on along the minus strand of CM076670.1, from coordinate 1,709,471 downwards.
TACTTGTAGCCAAAGTCAATGGGATCAATCCTGTATTTTTCTGATCTCAGAGTGAGGAGAAGTTGCTCTGAGTTTATTGTAGTGACAGAATAAAGACAGAGAGACATGGACAATAAGATATTTAGAGCATTAGAGGCTTTGGAGCTGATTTTACGTCATTGCTGCTCCAAAGAATGAGCAATTACCATAAAAAATGTAATTGTTTTTTGTTTTTTCTTGTTTTATGAGCTACTTTTCCCTGTTACTCTGAGCAGTCTTTATTGAGACAACTTTATAAGGAAAAACGCAGGCATGAAAAAACTTCATGGAATGGACCGTGATGTGTTTGTTTAGCTGATTTATGAACTTTGTATTGAACCTTTATCCAGAAAGTCCCTTGAGATCAGTTCTTATGCTCATATTAACTTTCTGGTTCCAGTTTTTCACCAAAGTCATAATGCAACTCTGTGCCTATGAACATTTTAGATGTATATGTACTTCTTTGGATAGCTATTTTAGATATCAGTCTAAACTAAAGCAGTGGATCAACTGATCAACCAAAGATACAGTCCCCAGATTGAAACCACGACCAGGGCAAGAGAGGCTTCCAGGGTGATTTTGAATATAAAACAGACAACGTAAAGTGGCCAGTTATTCAGGTTCAATAACAGAAAAGCTTTACATTTTTACTTTAAAGCTGAAGTGATGAGTAATTAACCTGAGCACTGGTGGGAAGTTCAGATGAAGTTTGTCATGCTACGCCGACGATTCACTGCTTTTCCATCACTATCCTGCATGTCCTTACTTTTCTTTTCTTTTCACTCCATAGCGTCATCTCCTCGTCTCCTTTCCTTCATCCTACAGAAACCATTACAATGCACTTGAAAGAAAGGGATAACCAATTCTGACTCCATCCTTTTCCCTAAAAATTTGTCTGTATTAATTGGGCATACGTTTCAATTGGTGGTGTTGGTGGGAAAACCTTCCTGATTCGCTGATTTCGCAGTTCTCGTCTCGTCATGTTACGCTGACGATTCACTTCTGTTGGGTCATAATCCTACCTGTCTGTATTTTCCTTTCCACTCTTTCTGTCTTCCCCTCATCTCCTTTCTCTCTTTCGTCCTTCGGAAAGCATTAGGATGCACGGGAAGGAAAAGAGATGGGTAAACAACGTATGGACAACCCACAGGGGACCAGTGAAACACGCACACGCAGGAATATATATATTTATATATATATATATATTCTCTTCTGTACACGCGCACACGGGTTCTGTGTGGCGTGCGTGTCTTTGAAGCGGTCTGTCAATCAATCACACACTAATTCCCAAGGCTCCGTGGTCGCCATTAGCGACGGGGGTCGATGCTCGGTAACCGTGGACACAGCGGACAGCCATCGATCTGAGAGAGGAGAGAGAGGATGGTGTGTGTGTGTTTGATAGTCAGGATGGAGAACAGTATTGTGGCTCTGCCCTCACTATTGATTGTCTTCTGGTTGCATTGAGGCGAAGCGGGCGTTCTGACTCTGTGTCCGAGTGTGTGTGTGTGTGTCCGAGTGTGTGTGTGTGTGTCTGTAATCCATGTTTTGCATGTTTTTTCGTCATGTCTGTGTCCGTGCACACAAGTGCGTGCGCATGCAGGCACATGATGGAGTGTATATCGGTGTGTATGTCCACCTCGGTCATGTGTGTGTCGGGCTGTTTTCCTGTGTGTGTGTCAAGACATTCCTCAGTAGAGTAATAAATTGGAGAAAGCAGCCCTGATCCCACAGAGGGACTAGACTCCATTTTCTGTTTACCCATACTCCACCGTGAGCTTGACCATTGTGGCTTTGAGTGAACTATCTTTAACTATTGGATGGATACACATGGGCACCCAAGTTCGAACCCACAACCTTCTTGCAGTGAAGCGACGGTGTTAACCACTGTGCAGCCCGTGCTTCGCTCATTTTATGAACAAATATCTGCAAAACAACTGATATTCCCATGAGCCTCAGCTGTACTTTGTGTTTAGTGCTAATTAGCAAATGTTAACACGGTAAATAAAGATGCCCAGATCTTCGTTGGCACTGTCATTGTGAGTATGTTAGCATGCTGATGCTAGCATTTAGCTCAAGTGCAACCTCACAGCTGCTAGCATGGCTGCTACATCCACATTTGACTGCAACATTTGTCTGACTTTGTCTTTTTTTTTTTTTTTTTTTTAAGTTTAACTTTCCTCCTAAAAGTGTAAACACAAGTTTCACTTAACGTACTGAATGTTTACAGTTTGCATCCATGTTAGAGCTCAAACAAACAGTTGAGCAGAAAATGAATGGGCAGTCATTTTAAAAATAAATGTTTTTCTGCTTCATATAATTGTGAACCAAACGTGTTGAGGATTTGGAAGTTAAATTAAACTGTTAAATTGATTAATCTAGAAAATAATTGTCAGAGTGATAGATATTGAAAACACTTTTACACGTAATACAAATTGTGTTTTTTTCCACATAAGAGCCTGTTGTTATTTCTCCTCTCATTTTTATCGATTTGACCTATTTCCCTTCATCCATCCCATTCCTAATGTCACTCATTCTTCTTTCTGACTGTTTTTCCATTTCCAAACTCTTGCCCTTTTGCTCTTTTGCTTCCTCTTCTGCTTTCCCATCTTTATATCCTATTGCCTCCCCCCTTTTTCCTCCCTTTTCTTTCTCTCACATTAATCCGACTTGTTTCTTTCTCCTTGTCTTAATCCTCATATGTTCCCATCTCACTCCTCCTCAGTCTTCTCTCTTTTTCCCATCTTTTTCTAACATAAAATAGTCTTTCCCCTTATTATTTACATCAGATTGATACTGTTTGTTATAACCTTCAGTTCAATCCTTCAGTCTTTTCATTTTTGGCCTCCTTTCCTCCATCATCTCTCTCTGTTTCATCCTCCTCCTCCTCCTCTCTCAGCAGGACAGCAGACAATACGTCTGGTCACTCTGCCTCAGGCTCTTTGACTGGACCTCTCTCTTTTCCCTCCTTCTGTCTCTTTCTCTTCTTTCTCTCCTTCCCACTTTCTCTCTCAGTATCTTTCCTCACTAAGTGCACTAGTGAAACAGCCTCATACGCTGCATCATAAATCAGCTACTGATGGGTTCTGTAACATTGGATCCATTGTCAGGTGCTGAAATCACAACCACATATTTAAATATACATGTAATATATAAACAGAATTGATTGTGTTTTCGTCTTTAAAGTGCTAGAAATGAGAAGTTTAACTCAAAGTGCGTGTAGCCTGAATTTAATTGTGTTTTACAGTGTTGTTGGACTCAGCGTCACTGATGTCACTGTTACGTCAGAAATGATCAGCTGACATCAGAGAGGGAATGTGGCTGAAGCTAACAGTCAGCTAACAGTTAGCTAACAGTTAGCTAACAGTTAGCTGCTCTGGGTCCGAGCTAAATGTCTCCAGTTTTCAGCCTGTTAACGATCAACAGACAGAAGCACTGACCGGAGGCCAGTCAGGACAGTGTTGAATGTGTGTTGTTAAGTGAGATACCTCTTGAAGGACACCACTTGTTGTTTTGCAGTTTGTGAAGCACAAGCCCTGTGAATAAAGCACACGTCTTATTGTTTTGGGCAACGAGACCCCTGTTCGATTCCCAGTCGGCTGGACTCTTTGCTGCTTTGCTTTATTATTCCCACATTTCCTGTTGAGTCACTGACCTATCTGAATATCAGTAGTAGCCCTGTTAGTTTTGGGGATGTTTGGGAGTTTTATTTTAGTATCTGAGTCCTCGGTTTAAAAGGTTTGAGAAACACTGCTTTAACTGAACGATATGCAAAAATGAATTATAGAGGGATGATTTTGGCAGCTATTACAAACACAGTGTTTGTGATACCTTTCGACACACTTGGTCATATCGAGATTTCAATGTTCATTAATTGTTCCCCTGAATTTAAACCTGCAATAACTGACTGTCACCTTCTCAGTTAATATGCCAACTAAGTTTTATGAACATTTATTAGGAGCCAGGTCTGTGAGCAAGAAATCAGTTTTAGCTCTGTTTTTGGTCTCCACCACACTTCTTCTCTGAAAACGGTGCTGATGAGAATGAACCAGAACATTAAAGTTAGTAGAAAACCAGAGCAACGAGACATAACACACAGTGAGGACACTCAGTTTCCTCTTAGGCTTTGTGTCTCGTCTCAACTTCCTGTTTCAACGGGAACTAGATCTTAGAAGCGAAGAGATGATGTCATCTTTGATGACCTCATCAAGGAAAACAAACTGCAGTTTTGTTTGTTTTGTTCTTTTATGGTCCATCGTGTAGAAACTTCAAGATGTCTTTGTTTCACAGCTCAGCTGCTTTCTAATCATTTCTTTAAATTTCCTGGAAAGTCTCAAAAAAGTCTTGTGGTTAATGATCTTATTTACTGAGTCTATCAGCTGTTGAAGTGTAAAGTTTTAACTAATTCATAATAATAATCTGTCCTGATTTAAATTAAACTTCAAACAACGTGACGGCTCCTCTCTCCATCTTGTTTTCTTTACCGCTTTCAGACGACTGTACTGTGTGTGTGTGTGTGTGTGTGTGTGTGTGTGTGTGTGTGTCTGTAATGGACATTCCTGCAAGGCCGTCAACCGTGACTGGGGCAAAATCAACTGACCTATACACACACACATACACACATGCACACAAGAATGCACAGATAAGCATGCATTCCCTCACACATACACACATTCATACATGAAAGCAAACTGTACACACACACTCGTGGCGATGCACAAACTCACATGCGCGTTTACAAACATAATAGTGCATTTACACACACACACAGACACACACACACACAGACACACACACACACACAGGTCATCTCTCTCACTCTGCTGGTTGTTGTGTATAGAAGTCAGTTCCAGGTCAGTGCACAGAGCCAGGGATCTTAGTCCATACAAAAGAGTGTGTGTGTGTGTGTGTGTGTGTGTGTGTGTGTGTGTGTGTGTGTGTGTGTGTGTGTGTGTGTATATGCGTGTATCAGTGAATATACATCAGCCTCGAGGCGTCTGAAACAGCGCTCACACCCCGAAACACTTCAACAAAACACTCTCACTGAAAAGACAAATTTGACAGCGACAGCTGTATGTGTGTCACTGCTCACTGCAAAGCATCATGGGTAAAGGCAGGCAGCACCTGTGCAAGAGCATTGATTGGTGAGAATGTCACAGGTGATATATTCAGTGCACCCAATGGAATCCATTTAAATATTGATCATCACTTGTGGGTCAGAGAGCTGTGCTTCAAAGCTGTCATGATGATGATGATGATGGTGATGATGATGATGATGATGAAGGCAACAGCAGTAAATGTGTGTGTGTGTGATCACAGGCCTGACAGCAGCAGCCATGGCCGAGCTCCAGAAGCTTCAGAAGATGAAGATGATGATGAGTCTGCAGAACGGCAACGAGTCAGACAACGACGACTTACACTCCAATACAGGTAACACACACACACACACACACACACACACACACACACACACACACACACACACACGTCTCTGTCTTTGTAAAACACCATGTGACGTAACATGGGTCACAGAAAAAGCAGCTTTATATATATTATCTATTATATATTATGTAGATTTGGACTCTTGTTGGTTGGTGTTTGTCTGAAGCCAAAGGCAGGTTTGTGTATTTGTTTTTTCAGTTTACAAAACTTTGACTCTGATTAATGTTTGATTTAAAGGTGTTGAAAACAGTCTGAAACTTAAAGGTCCCATGTTTGACTCTTTTACAGTCTTTTATTTTGAAGTGTTGATATCCATAAGTAGACATATATTGTTGTTTTAACAGGTCAGTCAGCCAATCAGATTAGAGGATGGGATCATCTCTTGTTTTCTGAGTGAGCTAAGAACAAATATAATAGATTTCAGGTAAAACACTCAGAGAAACCAAATCCTGCAAGCTTGGATGGTGGCTGAGGGCAGTGACTGCTTTGTTGTGACATCACAAAGTTCCAGAAGTCCTGACAGCTGGTTTTAAGGCTCAGTTTCTGAATATTTCTCTATAATCAAAGACCACATGGAGGTCTACCTTTAGACCATATGGACCTTTAGACCGTATGGACCTTTAACATCCACCTTTAGAACGTATGGACCTTTTTAAAGGAAGTGAAAATACAAACATTCATTAGCGCCACTGTCTTGAATTTGAGTTTTCTGCTTTTCTCAGTTAAATATCTTTAGGATCTGGACAAAATTGTAATATTTTGTTGTTTTATAGGCAAAACAAGTGATCGCCTATGAAATTGCCATTAGTTGCAGCACATTGTCTCCATCATTGCTCCTCTCCAACAGTGTGGATGCAACTGTGAAGTCTTTATTTCTGCGTTGAAACACGTTTTCTCTTTTTCTTGTCTGTTCACCCATAGTGAAGCAGTTTTAGTCCTGCTAACCCCCACGGCCTTCAGATTATTCCACTCAAACATCGATTGCTGATTTTAATATCAAAGACATAATTTCCATTTTGGCTGAGGGTTTTTTGCATTTGTTGTGTTTAAGGAACGACAAGTACACTGATGCCATATCCAGACAACTGCACAGCTGCTGCGGCACTAAAACAGCCACATCCACCTGTTCAACCTGGTTTAAAGTGTTAATTGTAGAGTGATGGTGAAAGTGACCCACAAATCCAGTGAACAGAGTCAAATATCTATCCAGGATCTAACCGCCACAATCCGGAGTTCAATTCCCTTTTGTGCCAGTTGTGCTAAAAACAAATGAAACATGAAACGCATCAATCACATGTGATGCACTTCTACATGTACGTGGTCCTGGTTATTGTTGCCTGGCTGTGTGTTGACAGCTTGGTCATTTCTGGCGAGTGCTGCCATCCCGAGGAAGCCCTCTGTCTAGACACAGGAGACATGTGAGAAGCATGACTTGACAAATTTAAGCAGGAATGTAGTGGAGGATGAACCCTGTTAGTGTTAACCTTTGGTTTTAATGTCAGTAGATGTTCATTTATTTTATTAAAGATGAATAACACCATCTTTAACTTCTCAAGCATCAGTGTTGAGACAGATTTTGTTGTTATATCAGAGGCAGAGATTCGTGTGTTTTACTTCAGATATTCAGTCTGAACTGGTGCCAGTTTGTGGCTTTGTGATACTTTCATTAAGTGTGTGTGTGTGTTTGTAAATCAGTTTAACCTGAAGGTGAAAAGTCTTCATAAGCCACCAAATGTCTATAGTGTGTTGAAGGTATTTAGGTGCACGGATATTGTGTGAAAATTCTATATTTGTTTTATTTAACCAGATAACACACACGTTCAAAATGGCTCTGTCAGATTTTCTTCTTAAAGAACCGTGACTAAGATGTAGCGGGACAGGTGACAAACCATGTAATTGCATTGGCATTTGTGTACTGCAGTTATGTAGTGTCTTGGTGCTACACAACTATTTACAAATTAATCAAGCCATTTATCTGTTCAGTCATGCAGACACACACATGATGATCCCTGCTCCGACTTGGCATCGGTTTTCAACTACAATTAGCAGTTTAAGACTCTGTGGTTGATCTTGTTCTTTATAATTGTGAGTCTGAAACCTTTTTTGCAAACACAAACTGTACCTTCATATTAAAGACTGCCCAGCCTGACTAACAGCCCTGTTAGTGGACTTTCATAATGGTCTGAGATGAAGGTGGAGGTCTTTGTTGGTTCTGTTTAATCTTGTATTAGGTTGGAAAATTGCCAGTTTGCTACAAGGTCATGTCTGCTAATGGATGTGTGACTTGGAGGTTTGGTTGTCTGGCTATTAGAGATGATGTGTGTGTGATGATGTTAGTTTTTTTTTTTTTTTTTTTTTGAACCATTGAATAGCCACATTTCTTTTCATGTCTTTTCT
>CM076670.1:1699141-1701257 GCA_038496675.1 Rachycentron canadum | reverse complement strand
GTATGGACCTTTAACATCTACCTTTAGACCGTATGGACCTTTAACATCTACCTTTAGACTGTATGGACCTTTAATTATTAAAATGAAAAAGGAAACCACACAAATAGTTATAATATCAGTCAAGGAGGTCACATTCTTGGTTCTGTTTGGATGTTTAAAAATCTGGACAAATTTCAGTGGAGTTTGGTTGATAGTTGGGTGATGGTATCAGAATATAGAGCCTATTACCTATTTGCCTTTATTCTATATGGGACCTTTAAATAAAACTGTATGAAAAGCCTGTGTGTTTTTTCACAGGTGACATATATTAAAGTGTTTACACTCACACAGACACACACACTCTTTCCGTCCACTCCATCTCTGCTGTGTTTGCTTCTCTGAATTATTGAAAAGACAGAAAACAAAAAGCAAAGAGAAAAGAAAGAAAGGAGGGAGAGAGAGCGTGCCGTCCTTCCTTCAGACTCTCCTGTTTCTATTTTTCTTTCTCTTCCTTTTCTTCTACTGACCTGGAAAATGGCCTGATAGAGTTACTCCTCCTCTGTTCTCCCATTTTATTCTCTTACGCCCTGTTTTTTTTTTTTATTTCCTCCTGTTCTTCTCCTTCTTCTTCCTCCTTTTATTTCATTCAGTGATTTTTGTTGTGTGAGTTGGTGGAGAGCCGTCTCCTCTTTGTCCGACCTTATTTTCTCTGTAACAGACACTGACGCTGGCCTGGGAACCTGCGGCGGACAATAGAGCAGAGGAGCAAGTGTTCGAATGAAAGAGAAAATAAAGCGAAGGAGGACAGAGAGAGAGTCAGAGAGAGGGATATTTAGGACAAGAGGAAAGGGAAGAAAAAGATGTTTTGGTGTTTGACGGGTGAAAGTCGATCGCTCGGGTTTGTCCTGCTCCTGGTGACAGTCACATCTGTTTCTTTATTTCTTTTATTGTAGAAATGAGAAAAACATAGAGAGGAAGTGAGGGATGAGATAGGTGAGAGGAGAAAGAGAGGGAGAAAAATGTCTTTATTTTCATCAGTGAGGAAGAAACTAGGTGGAAAGAAGAGACAGTTGAATTATTATTTATTTACATTCATTTACAGTTAATTTCTGTTCATCAAGAGCAGATTTCACCCTCATCATCATCATCATTGTCATTTAAATAAGACAAATCTCATGAGGTCTGTCACTTTATTTACATAAATAAAAAAATGTCAAAAATGTAAAAGATTTCAAGGAACATTTTTCTTTTTACTAAAACAACAACAATCACAAAAGAAAAGTTAACAGGTTCACTTTGATTCTTTTATTGCTCATTTCTAGACACATTATAAATATACTTGACTGTAGCTGGAGAGGAGGAGGAGGAAAAAGAGGGACACGGAAAAGAGAGAGCGATGGATGAAGAAAAAGATGTGGAAAAAGAAACAAAATGGAAGAATGATGTGTGGAAAAGGGAAACAAGAAAATGAAGTGGTATGGAAAAGAAAATAGAAAAGAAGAGTTGACAGAGAGGGCTGAAAAGAGGCGAGGAAAGAAGGAAATGGAGGGATATAACACATTCGAACAGAGCTGGACTCAGATATCAGGAGGTTTTAAGTTTATTTTGATGAGAGAAACCACCACAGTCGTAAAAAGTGCCTCCACAGGGGCAGTTGAGGATTTTATTACAGCAACATTAGGAAAAAAAAAAACAGTGAATTTGTCCTTTAAAGTTGAACAAAGAAAATAAAGAGAACCTGTAACCACCTGGAAATAACAGAGCTGCTCTTTAACCCTCAGTCAGGATGAGAAACAGAAACTAACGGGGGGGAAATTTACCTATTTATTCCACCCAGGTAATGTTTTCAATATAAAACAGGGACTTTAAGACCTGAAGGAGGATCAACATCTGGATCAACAGCTGCAGAGCTTTCAAACCTGATGTGGGTCTGATCAAAAGACTTCGATCTGCAGCTGTTTTGATGATTGATTGATCAATTAAGTCAAAGATTTTATAGTTACAGCTTCTCAGAGAGAGAGAGAGAGAGAGAGACACTGAAAGACAAGAGAGAGAGAGAGAGAGTGAGGGAGAGAATATAAAAAAGCCAAAAAAAGTGAACGAGAGGAGGGAGGCAGGGAAGGAGAGGACAAGGCCA
>CM076670.1:1684141-1696641 GCA_038496675.1 Rachycentron canadum | reverse complement strand
CGTGAGTCAAGTATAATCAAATAGATTTATCACAATAAAAGAGCAAAACCTGCAGCTGCAGATTGAAACACTAGCATTTTTGAGTTACAGAAATGTCAAATAAGTGTTGTTGTTTTCACAGAGGACAATGTTTTTATGACCAGTAACACTTTACCTCCAGTCCATATTTATTATGTATAATCATTAAATAAATCTGGAATAATCTCCCCACTTAAATATGTGCATTTTCAATTTGTATGTAAAAAATTAAAATTAAAAACAAAACAAAAAATGACACGAATTATTAACTATAATTATTATTATTAACTGTTAATAAACTAAAAGGCACTTGATCAAAACATGCATCATTTTAATTTTTTCTTTTTCTAGAAATTCAGTAAAAAATTTCGGCTGCATTTGGAGAGAAACTTGGCTGTTTGATATTAATGGATGAAAGACTGTGTAGATAAAAAAAAAAAAATTTGTTTAATCTGTTGCTTTGATTTTTATTTTGTATTTTGATATTTTTTGTAAATTTACATCATTTTAATTCAACACATAATGTGTTTAAAATAAAATATTTTAAATACTGTAAAAACTGAAATACCACTGTACTTTCGTGGTTTTCAGATCGTTGAAATGTAAAGTTGCTCTTTGCCCTCACTCTCAGGGTTGGACCTGCCCTTCATGATGATGCCCCACCCTCTGCTGCCCATGGGTTTGCCTCCTGCATCTGTCGCCATGGCGATGTCACAGATGAACCACCTCAGCACCATCGCCAACATGGCTGCTGCAGCCCAGCAGATACACACTCATGTACACCGGGCACCTGTCATCAAGGTAACAAACTGTAATAGCCTCAACTGTAGCTGAAATAGAAACTATAGAGGACCCAAGTCGGTTCCTTGAGGAACTCCACTATGAAGAACGTTTACTGTACTTTTCTATCATAACTGCAAACATTTTTTTTTATTATTATTATCGGTGCCTTTGCTTTTCCTCTTCTAGATATTCTATTATTCTACATAGATATTTTAGGTTGTAGCTACGATAATTGGCCCAGACCAATTCTGTTGAGGAACTGGAAAAGGAGGATATTGCCATGTCGTAAATTAATTGATGATAAAACAGACACGGAACATGTAGAAATACATGCACAGTGTATATTTATACATAGATAATGCAGCACCTTCAACAGTACCTCCATCACTCATATAATTACGTCATTCGTGTGTTTTTTTTTTTTTAATTAGTTGCTACACCTCTGACATTGTGGTTTCCTGTCTGTAATCAATGGTAACCACAGTTAACACAAGCCTCTAATGATTCACTTAGGACATTGAAGGAATCCCTGTTGAACCTCTACACTTAATTACATCTCTCTCTCGTTCATTCATTCATTCCCTCTCTCTCTCTCTCTCTCTCTCTCCAGGAGAGAGTGTGTGACAGTCCCTCTCTCTCTCCGTCTGTTGATGAGACCAACACTCCTCTGCAGTCGCAGCCCAGCAGCTCGGCCTCCAGCTCGCCTGAAAGACTGGGTACACACACGCTCACAGCAAACCACACACACACATATTGTCAATTAGTCAAGAAAATAATCTATCGATGAGTCGTTAATGAAAATAATAATACATAACGAATAGGTAGCAGCCCTATAGACGCCATTAATACATGTAGATATCTTCGTACAGTGGTTGCTGGGTTTACTGATACTTACAGGTATTGCACTGTAATTTGAAGCTGCTTTTACTTGAGCATTTCTCATTTTGGCAGCAAATATTGTACTTTTTACTCTTCTGACATGGACTTCACACCTTTAGTCACCATGTTCTGTAGAGATGAAGATTTAACACACAAAAGACTGAAATATGAGGCACTCTTATGGATTACACTGCCCAGGGGTGAGGGTGTCTGTTATCTAACGTTGCTGTTACCTAACGTCCGCTGCATTGTCTCCTTCTGATGATCCGTCTCCCTCCAGCTCACTGCTGTAATCTTTGGCAGGCTTTTTGTTTTTATTTTAGTGACAAAGTTGAAACACGCCTCGATGTGTCTGCTTCATATTTGTATTTGTGTGTTGAAGCTGGTGGAGGAACAAGAAGGATCAGGGGCATTTGTTCCCTGAGTTTGTCCTGAAGGCTCAGTGCCTGATCCGTGCCATAAACCAATGTGGCCAGTGGTTAGGGGTGTGGTTGGGCTTAACATTCATTTATTTATCGAGTTATTTAAGTGTTTATTTATTTATAATATTATCTCTAATATATAAGATTTTATATATATATTTAGTCCACCTACCCATCTATCTGTCTACCTACTCATGCATGTATGATGTAGATTGGGCACCAACCAAACTTTAACGCCCTTCTGATGTTATAAACACGTCGTTCAACACCAGCTGATTTACTGCTGATGAGCATCTGTGGCTGATTTAGTCTGACCCCTTGACTGGCACATTGCTGTTTGTCTTACCTCCATCTTTGATAGTGACGTCTAGAGTCACGTCTCTACACGGGACGCTCCTATTGGCTCCAGTGGGTGATGTCACAGCCAATCAGAGTGTCTCCTTCAGAGGCCTAGCTGTCAGCTGCTTGTAGCCAAAGTCAATGGGATCAATCCTGTATTTTTCTGATCTCAGAGTGAGGAGAAGTTGCTCTGAGTTTATTGTAGTGGCAGAATAAAGACAGAGAGACATGGACAATCAGATATTTAGAGCATTAGAGGCTTTGGAGCTGATTTTTCATCATTACTGCTCCAAAGAATGAGCAGAACTCAGATCAGATAAAGAGAGAAACTTCAAATCAGCTCTAGAACAACACAAACACATGTGTGGAACTTCCTGTGTTGAAGTTTTCTTTGGTTATTCTGGTTTACAGTGTTTTTATCGAGAAAATAAGGAGAAATTCACTGTTTGTTTTTAGTTTCCTCTTGTTCTCTGAGCTTCTATCCCCTATTACAGTGAACAGAGTCTTTACTGAGTCACAGATATAATCAGCTGAGGTTGAGCTGAGTCTGAAGATGAGGAGACTTGGAGACATTTTTAAAAATGACAACTTTATAAGGAAAAACACAAAGGACTTAACGTGGCTCTAAAAGGTTTATATACTGAGGGGTCCAGGAAGTCTGAGACCACTTTCCCAGAAAGTTTGAAGAGTACAAACACTGCAGACACTGTACACAAGATTATAGCTACGTTTCACATGCATCAGCACATGTACGCACATTTATGTGAACACACACACACACACAAACACAAACTCACTGCTTTTTTTCTTTCAACAGGATTGGTGTCAGCTGATGCAGATGTTGCACTGAGCAACCCTGCTGCATCCAACAAGAAAATAACAAAGGACAAAGGTTGGACCACACACACACACACACACACACACACACACACACACACACACACACACACAGACATACACACATTTATATAAGTGAGGATATTCCATTACCCACCTTAATCTAAACCCTTACCCATTTTCTTCTGACAACTGACAAATTGTCCTCACTTAGGAAGGCTTTCCTCATCTACTGTATTCACACACACACACACACTGTGACTGAAAACACACACATGCAGCAGACCAATATGCTGTCCTACACACACACAAACAGAGAAACAGACGCGTCAGGATGTTCTGCCGCTCCTATTGATCACCTGTCTCCGACCCATCAATCAGAGGGATAAAGGAGGGAGAGAGATAGATGGAAGGAGGGAGGAGAGTGAGTGAGGGAGGCTAAGTGAAGGAGGTAAGGCTAAAAGGGGTCAAGAGGTCATGCACTAAAAGCATGTGGGGCCTCTCCTCCCTCCATCACCCCCCCCCCCCCGCTGTATTTTCCATTCTTATAACACATTGTTTTCATCTCGTTCTTTACTCTCCATCCTTCCCCTCCACCTCTCCCCTCGTTTCCACTCCATTCATACTCCTGAAGCGCCACTGCAGACATCAGCAGGAGCAGCAGGGGGAACGCTTCCTTTAAAATCGATAACAGAAAAAAACAAATCAGCTGCAGCATGCATCTTCAGGAATCACTGTGTGAGTCAGACGCTCCCTGACGACACAGGGTTGTGTTCAGGTTGTGATGGTGTTGCCTCTTCCTGACCTGATCCAGCGATCAGGTCAGGAAGAGGCAACACACTCGGCCAATGGCAGGAGAGAGATCCGACTGTTATGACTAATGAAAATCACATATTAAATTGATTAATTAGTTAAATCAGAAAATCATTTCTGACAAATCCAGGTTATGTAAATGACCAGTGTGGTTGTGTCAAGCATCAACCCATCCGCTGGAGTGTGAACCGCTGTTCTGAAGCTGCCGCCATCTTGGTTTTAAACGTGAGCCGTGGTCACTGTTCTGTGTGAGTAGGTAGATGGGTAATTAGGTGGTTGGACAGGTAGGTGGGTAGGTGGGTGACTCGGTGGACAGAGGGGTGGGTCTGACCTGCTCTGTACTCTATCCTGACTGTGTGGTTTTCATCATGTTGTATTGAAGAAGACTTGAAACTAGAGACTGAGACCATAAACTCCTGAGGAAACATTTACTGAGCTAATAAATCAAGGGACATTTTCCCATAGACTTCAATACAATCTGACAATCAGTCAATAACCTGCATTACGTTGATGAGTTCAGCATCATTGCTCTTTAAAATGAACACGTCCATCAAGCTGCTGAACGATTAAGGTCGTCTTGGCGTCTGCGGTGGATGATGTGGGCGTGGTCACAGTTTTAGGAGGCTCACAGGAGGCGGTGTGAACCAATCAGGACACAGACGTTTACTGTCGCTACAAAAGAGCAAATACATCAAACCAGAAATCTGCAGGAAGTGAAGTTCAAACTCAACAATGACGACAACTTTATGATGCACGACAAATAACTAATTGTTCTTTGTGTGAGCAAACAAATGGGCGAATTTCAAGATGTCAACATCTGATTAAATATCATAGTGGATATTAAATGATGATCAGAGAAGTGTTGACTGCCCTTCTCTGGGTAAAACGTGGCCTCGCTCCATCTGGACGCTCCAGCAGAGTTACATACGAAATTAAACTTTAATCAAACTCTCTGTGATTAAAAAGTGACCTCACAATGTCACATTCTTGTCTTTTTGAAATGATCAGGCAGGCTGTTGCCTTTACTTCCTGTCAGCTGCTGCATTTCCCGCTCTGCGCCTTTTTAATTCCTTTCAAAATAAAAGCACCTGATTGAGCGGCGACAAGGAAACATTGATCCAACACCAAGAAGAGTGGTCATCATTCCTCTTTTTACTCTCCCTCCCCTCACTTCTGTAATCCTCCAGCCTCACCCAACACCTCTCCCTTTCTTTTATAATCCTTTTAAACGCTCCTTCTCTCCTTCTTCCTTATATTCTTCTCCCCCTCCATATATTTTTTAATACCATTTTTTAAACGTCTTCTCCCCTTCGTCCTTTACTGTGCTCACCTTTTATCCCACTTCCCACTTTTTCCTACAATCTGTGATTTGTAAAGCTTTGTCAACACGTACATGTACGGAGAAGGAATGAATCATGGAAAGAAAAAATGATAAATTAGCCTTTTGAGGTAAATTGACTTGAATTAAGAAAAAAAAAAAGAAAAGGAAAAATTGAGGAACATTGAGACATTTTTTGGGGGGAAAAAAATGAGAGGAAAAGAGGGAAACATGGAAAAGTTGTTAGGAGGATGAAAATGAGTGATGGAGGAACAAGTGGAAGAAGAGTGATGAAGAAAGATAAGAGAGAGAAAGAGGAAAAAGTGGAGGGATGTATGGATGAAGTGGCAGATAGAGGATAGAGACGGTGTTTGTGTGTTTTTGTGTGTGTGTGTGTGTGTGCGACAGAGAGAGTCAGAGTGCATCTTAATCAGCGTTAATTTCACAGCAGAGTTAACCCAGTTGTCAGTGTGTTAGGCATTAAGGGCTGAGCAGACACTGTGACGCACTCACAGTGCACACACACACACAGACACACACACACACAGACACACACACACAGACACACACACACTGACACAGACACACACACACACACACACACACACAAATCAAGGATGTCTTTAATCCTTGCCAATTAGTACCCCACATGATTGTCTGAATACTAACGACCTCTGTATACGTGTGTGTGTGTGTGTGTGTGTGTGTGTGTGTGTGTGTGTGTGTGTGTCTGTGTGTGTGTGTTGGGTATAATTGATTTCTCTGATGCTGCTTCGTTGCCTTTTATACCTTCGTAAACATCAACATTTCATAAACTTCAGTCGGAGCGCGTGACCACGAATCATTGATGGAAACTTTCCTTTTTTTTTTTTTCTCGGTGGCAGTTTCGAAGCTCCGGAGATTTTGACACTGACCAAACTGATAAATGAGTCGTTTGACTTTTTTTAAATCACACTTTCCTGCTTTCTCGTTACAAAGAGTTAGAAAACCATAAACGCTGCCTGTGGAGGGTTAGCTTAGCTTAGCATAAAGACAGGAGCATGTTTAATGCAGATTAGTCAAACACTAAATAACCTGTTAATTATAAATAATTAAAGCATCATTTTTTTTTTTTACATTTGGACAAAGCTAGGTTAGCTCCTTCCTCCTGCTTCCAGTCTTTGTGCTAAGCTAAGCTAAGCTAACCTTTGCACATCAGTTACTGCAGCTAAACTCATTAAAGATTTTTTTTTGCAAATAATAATTCTAATTGTCAATAATTGTACTTTTTTTATAAAGTCAAATTTCAAAATATCTCACAAGGAAACATTTTTTAAAGATTGAATTAATTTATAGAACTTATTTATTAGAATAAAGGTTCAGTCTCATTGACATGATGTTTTCATATGTTGTGTGTGTCTGTAGTGATAAAAAAAAAACAACAACTGTGTTACTACAATTTCTCATGTAATTTTTTTAATGATTTGGCAGCAAAATGCTGCTGTAAA
Source organism: Rachycentron canadum (assembly GCA_038496675.1). Classification (NCBI taxonomy): domain Eukaryota; kingdom Metazoa; phylum Chordata; class Actinopteri; order Carangiformes; family Rachycentridae; genus Rachycentron; species Rachycentron canadum. Next base: position 1,689,745 of record CM076670.1, on the reverse strand, counting down.
AAACAAACAAACAAAAAAAAACTGAACGTGACCAGATTTTAACTCTTTTTTTTTTTTTTTCCCCTCACTGTTCATCTCAGAAGAGTCTTCGCTGGGACAAGCCCTGCCCCCCGGCTTCCCCGCTCCATTCCTATTCGCTGACGGTTTGTCGTCAGTTGAGACCCTGCTCACCAACATACAGGTGTGTCCCCACTTTATCTGCTTCTTAAACCTGTTGTGTTGAGAGTGTGTTGAGTATTTTATCGGTACAATACATCAATAACACAACACTGGTGATTATGGTGATGTGTCGGTTTGTTTCATTCACACTTGTGTTCAGTCAGGAAGATACTGTAAAACATAACAACTACATTCATTTAAATATTCTATTTATTAATTGTTACATTTACATTAAAAATTAATAATGAAATAAAATGTATGATTATTTAATCATTTTAATGTATTAAAGACATTACATTAAAAGTCTTTTTACAAACTTTATCATGGTCATGTACAAACAATGTGATATCACACAGAAATTCATTGAAAAATATAAAAAAATTAATATGTTTTGATATAAAAATAGAAAATAGGAATTTGCCGAGGACAAAGTAAAACAGTCAAACGTGCAAAGTAAAAGAAAACCACAGAACCACAAAAGTCAAGAAATCCTAAATATGAAATAGGAATTTATAATAAAAAAAACAAACCTAAATGATAAAGTGATGTAATGAAATAAAGTGAAATTAATAGGGAAACAATTCATTAGGCAAAAATATTATCTCACTGTGCAATTCCCTTCTTAGATTAGATCCATAGTTTATCATGTTGTAAAAATCATTATTTATTGATCGATGTTCCTAAAAAATGTTGTTTTGCTGAAAAACAATATTAAAACAGAAGATATTAAAATCGAAAAATGAACATGTGGCGACTTATCAACATCTCGTTGTCAAAAGTTTCTGAACTGGTGTCTTTTAAAGCTTATTTTTCTGTAACTGGACTGTACCAACCCTCCGCTCTCAGGGTTTGCTGAAGGTGGCGGTGGAAAACGCCCGGGCGCAGGACAAACAGATCCAGGCGGAGAAGAGAGAGCTGAAGATGGAGCTCTACAGAGAAAGAGAGATGAGGGAGAGTCTGGAGCGACAGCTCACCTCCGAGCTGCAGAGCAGAGGTGAAAAACCCACCTCTCCTCACATTCGTGTACTAGAGGGTGGGGGCGGGGTTAGGTCACACGCTGATGAAGTAAATATGACCTGTCTGATGATTTCAGGCACTTTTTATTAAAATTTCAACGCTACAGTTTTCCCTCAACCAAACCTGCTGGTCTCGTTCCCTCAGCCTCCATCCAGAAGCGTCTGAAGAAGGAGAAGAAGGCCAAGAGGAAGCTGCAGGAGGCGCTGGAGTTCGAGTCCAAGAGGAGGGAGAGAGTGGAGGACGCCCTGAAACACTCGTCCTCGTCCTCCCCGTCTCCTGAGCCGCTGCACGCCGCCAACAACAACAACAACAACAACGCCAAGAATGGTACGACGTCATGTTTACGTTTACTCCAGGGCTTGTTTTCGTCTGACTTTCTGTCCGTCCGCCTCAAATGTTTCTTCTCTTACGTTTGTCCTTGTCTCTCGTGTCTTTAAGCTGCGGCGTCACTGTTTTTTAAATCTGTGCAGCGTGTACGTCCATTTTCACTTCGGTCCATCGCAGAAACCACCTGTCAATCAAACACTGCTGCTTGTTCTTCCTCAGTCTCTCTTCATCACGTTTGTCTGGTCTGATGCTGTTGGAGTCTGGAGGAAATTCAAAATAAATAGAAAACCTGAGTTGATAGCCCAGCGTTTAGGGTCCATGACACATGGGCGTGAATGCTTTGAATAGCAAGTCTCCAAACGCCACGTTAACGTGACTTCACGTTTGCGTCTGTCGTCACAACAACTGGGACTTTTTCCTGAAAGCTCAAATGCACCAGACTTGACTTGACAAGCTTGAAAAACCAGCAGACATGAACGCCTCATTCTTGTGTTGGACTTGATGGCGCTTTAACTTAACAAAACACGGCCACGCCTCCTCTGTGCAGAGCGGCTGCTTCCTGCTCCACCATCGGTCCAGTGACATGTCAGGAGTGAGTAAATGTAAACTGAGGAAATAATAATCCAGTTAATTGATAATGAGAAGAACCACAACACCTCGGTTTCAAAGCCACAGTTCAGCACACGCAGTAATAAAGAGAAGAAAAACAGAAAAATATTAACTAAATGCAGGTGAGGACAAACGTTGTTTGTGGTTTGGTTTGTTTTCGACCTGCTCACAGCTACGAGGGTTTTATTGGCCGACCCACTGAGACTCTGTCTTGTCTTTGTGTTTCATACCAGACGCTGCTGTAGCCGAGGATAAACCTGAGCTTAATGGAAACCAGCAAGACAACGGCGCTGTACAAGGTGCCTGAGCGCACACGCACACACACACACACACACACGCACACACACACACACACACACGCACACACACACACACGCACACAAACAATAAAAAAACAACATAAAACACACACACACAGGCGCACAGTCAGATACACACTCATGCATGCAGAGTCGTGCTGACACACACACACATTAACAGATATGATACTGTACACACACACACACACACACACACACACAGACACACACACGTGGTGGACATATGTGTGTGTTGGGGCCCGGGCTGGATTGGTGGAGACGTTAAGCAGACACAGAGACACTGAGGCCTCCCTTTGATGTGCACCTTATAACACACACATGAGTGTGTGTGTGTGTGTGTGTGTGTGTGTGTGTGTGGAAATATTTAATTGGGTTTGTGTCTGTGTGTGTTAGGATGGACATTTGTGTGTCGACACGGCTGTATTTCTTTACGAGGTTGCGTTTGTGTCTGTTCTTCCGTCAGACCAGTCAGGGTTTCAGACCCTGTGGGTTTTTGAAACGTTGTGAGGACTTTTGTGTTGTTGTGGAGCTTTGGCTCGTTCTCAGAGGAAGGTGTAGCTGCCGTGTCGCTAGTTAAACGGCATCGAGGCCAAAATGAGCGGGTTCACCTTGGTGTTGTGTTCACGTCAATAATCAGAGCCGAAGCCCCCCCCCCCAGACAAAGCTCAGTGTTACTGGGTCTCAGCAGGATTTACAAACAGGAAACACTATAACACAATTTGTTCAAACTCTTTCAAAGTGAAACCTAATGAAGGTCCGGGTCCATCAAGTCCTGTTTATCCTCCTCTTAGAGACTGAAGGATGTAGAGACAAAGTCCAGACTAACACACACACACACAGCTGACCCTCCACGGACACTGAGCATGTGCGTGCTGATGTGAACAGGAAGCAGATTGTCTTCTTTCAGCTGATTGGCTGAAGAAAATACTGCAAACGAAGTTGTCGAGTCAAAATGCAGAACTTCACAGAACAGCAGCTGCTACACAACTTGGGGGTCGGGAACACCGATGAGACCCACTCAGGGGCCGACCGTGGTCGGTTTCCAGACCACAACAACAACCCTGGACCCTTTTCAAAATAAAACGTGTTTCCAAAACTCTCCGGGGTAACGTGGACGGGTGGACGTAGTCTTGGACCGACGCGGGTCATCATCTGTAAACACCCGTATCTGCCTTGGGTCATGTGGCGTTGCCCGAGGCGGGCGCGTGATGCCCAGAAGTCTTGTTTTCTGTGATTCTTCTTCTCTTCCAAAAGTAACGGCATCGAAATAAAGCGAGAACTCGACGCCGCTCTTTCGGTCAGACGAGCTGCGCAAAGGTTGCGACTGAACGAAGTTCACGCCGGGTTTAGCGTGAGAGTCCGGGGTTAGAGGGGGGAGTGCATTATGCCAATGAGGGTCCTCGCAAGTGCAGTGTGGAGCGGTGTGTGTTAGTATGCATGTGCCGTCCTCCCTCCACCAGCTGTGCTCAGTCCTCCCTGACATTGAAAACCTTCACTTGAAACTCTGCGTGTGTATAAATGAATATACACTCCCTACGTGTGTGACGGTGTGTGCGCTCCCTGTACCTGTAGTTGTGCGTCTTTGTGTGTGAGTGTGTGTGTGTGTGTGCGTGTGTTTGATCCACACTCTAGTGAGACAGGGAACTCTAATTAGCTCTCTCTCCTCTTTAGACCCCTTTTAGATCCCCTCTCTTCTGCAAGCCAAGCACTCCCACAAACACACACACACACACACACAGACACACACACACACACAGACCCACCTGATTTCATTAATGTTGATTGGCCCAGTAGGACCCCTTTGCTGCCTTGCTCTCACACACACTCACACTGACACACACACACTCATCCCTCCTGCCATAAAAGCATTTTGCACCTACGGTGGTTTACACACACACACACACACACACACACACACACACACACACACACACACANACACACACACACACACACACACACACACACACACACACACACACACACACACACACACACACCTCCCCTGCCTCTCTCACCTTCCACACTCTTAATTAACGAGTGAGGCGAAAACTGCTGAATACAAAGAAAGACATCGCATTACAATCAGAAAGAGAGAGAACGGAGGGAGGGAGGGAAAAAAAAATGAGGAGCAAGGGAGAGAGAGAGGGTTAAAAAGAAAATAAGTAAAGATTGGTTTCTCTTGTTCAAAGCCAAACGGACTAATTGGTCATAAAAACATGGAAGGAAGAGAGGAGGTGAAGAAGGAGATGACAGGAAGAGTAAAACAGTTTGACTGGAGGAACTGGAAGAAAGGATGGGGAGGATAAAGGAGTGGACGGAAGGAGAGAAACCAGGAAATCAAGGGGGTGAAGAGGTGAGGAGAAGAGGGAAGATAACAAGGTGAAAGGGAAAAGAGGACAAGGAAGATAGGAGGGATGAACAGGAGAGAAGGTAGTGAATGAGGAAAGAAGGAGGGTGGGAGAAGAGAAGTGATGGTGAGGAGGAAGAAGAAAAGAGGAGGAATAGGGAGGTGAAAGTGAGGAAGGGATGAGGACAGAAAAGTGTTACAGAAGGAAGGAGGTGAGGAGAGGTGAAAAGGAAAGGAGGGAAGTAGAAGAGGAAGAACAGGTGGCAGAGAGGAGTCAGAAAAGGAGGGAGAGAAGAAGAGAGGGATTAGGAAGAGAAAGGAGGAGAGATACGAGGAAACAATGGAGGAAAAGAGTGTAGAGAAAAATAAAAAAAAGATGAAACAGGAAAGGAGTCAAGGAGTCAAAGATAGGATGGGAGGAAATGGGGGATGACGAGGAGATGAGGAGGAGAAAAGACAGAGGATGAGGAGAAAAAGAAAAAGATCATCCAGCTAAAGGAAAGGGAAGGAGGGAAAGGAGGCCAGGAGAAGGAGGGGTGAGGGTGGAGGAAGAGGAGGAGGAGGAAGATTCCTGGGGATGGAGTTGAAAAATGTGACCTTGTTCCGAGACCTGGTGACATTTCCTCCACCCAGCTGATAGACTTTTAACAAGGCAGGTCAGCGTCATTTTTAACCAGGACAGACACACACACACAGACACAGACACACACACAGACACAGACACACAGACACACACAGACACACACACAGACACACACACACAGACACACACAGACAGACACACACACAGATACACACACACACACAGACACAGACACACAC
>CM076670.1:1655426-1669162 GCA_038496675.1 Rachycentron canadum | reverse complement strand
ATATATATCTAAATAGATATTATGTGTATAAGATATATATATATATATATATATATAAAGCAGCTTTGTTTGTAATATCTCACCATTCCAGCATTTGTGTCACAGTTAAATCCTCAGATGAAAGTCAGGATTATTTATTGGCTGATCACTTTATCAATTAATCATTCAAGTATTTGAATGTTTGATAACCATGATCCTTAGAGCCACGGTGTTGCGGCTAAAAATAACTTCAATAGATATTTGATGATCAGAAATGCTGGAGATAAATTTTTATGTAAAGAAAAAAAGGATCACAGCAGCAGATACTGTGATACGATTCAGTTCATACGTTTTCACTGAAAAAAATATAAAAATGATGATGATGCTTTCTTGTTTTATTGTCTTTTACCAATCAAACATGATCCTTTTATGTCCGGAGGACATGATGTTTAATATATATATATATATAAATATATATTTTGTGTATGTGTCACCACAACATCCAAAAAGCAGCAGCTCCTGTGATTTGGATATTAAACTTGGCCATATTGCAATATTTTGATTTGATTGATTCAACTAATCAACCAGTTTAACAGATCAAACCGTCTTTACAGTGAAAGCTCTTCCTCTGTTGTAAAATGACCCCGACCACAACAACAAACAACACGGTTACGAGCTCATGGACGAAGCCCGGAGGTCAAACGGTCGTCGAGACAGCGACAGTTTTTCTGTCAATTTAAAAACGGTTCGGCCGCAGCCAAACGACTTGGTGATGGATGAATAAATCACGACAATTAACAGCGTTGCCAAAAAATAATGATGCTGATCAGTTCGGATGTAAACCATCACAGAGAGTCGGAGGCAGATAAACACTGATGTAAACAACAGGATGTGAATGTCATTGAATGTTGGAACAACTATTTCTGTCAGTTGTGATTGTGCGGGTGGGAATATGTGTGTGTGTGTGTGTGTGTGTGTGTGTGTGTGTGTGTGTGTGTGTGGCCCATATGGCATCATGGGAATAAAATGAGAAAGCCACACACACTCGGGGTAATAACAAAACTGGACTCTTCAGATTGATACCGAATTAGAAACCACTTTTTTTGGCAGACGAGATGAACACTCAACGAGGGAGAGGGAGAGAGATGGAGAGAACGTGAGAAAGAAAAAAGGGAAAAGATGGATGGAGGAATTAAAATAACTGTAAACACTGAATGAGAGCGGGTGAGATGGAAGTGGATCCGCCGGGACTCAGTGTGTGTGTGTGTTGTTTTAGCTGGGCGGCCTTCGAGTCCTTGCTGACCTTTTACAAAGATAGCAGCTGCTATCGCCTCTTACGGTTTTAAGTTCGGTTTGTGTTCTGGTTCGACCGCGACGAACTGAAAAGCAGATGGAGGAAGGAGGAAAAAAAAAGACATTCTTCTCTCGTTCATCGACCTCTTTGGAAGAGGAAGCAACTGAGAGATAGGGAGAGCGAGGTAGAACTAGTTCAACTTCAGCTGAGAGAAATAAATTTGGCCAATATTTGTTTTTGTTTTTTTGGTCTCAGTCTTTCATCCAAATAAAGCTTCCACTTCAGTTGGGAAAGAAACGCAGAAGTAAACTGAGTTTGGCTGAGCTGCGTTCTTTAACTTTCATGCCAAGAAAAAACACTTTGAATTTAGTTGAAAGGAAGAGTTTTCACACAAAGTTAGAGCCGGACAAAAAAAGAAAAAACTCTATCCACATGTCGCTCGTCTAATTATTTAGAGATGATCTCATCAAGTAAAGAGCAACTCAACCAGTTTAGCTTAAATATGCTGCTTTAAAAATGCTGCTTTTTTATTTTGACAGTGTAGAGAGACAGGAAGTGGGATAAATAAATAAATACACCTATGAAATAATTACTGAAATAAATAAATTAGGAAATATCTGTAGAAATACATTAGTACATTTAATGTTTATATTTACATGTATTTATATATGTCTACATTTATTAGCTAATTCATTTACTTCAGAATTTATTTCATAGCTGTATGAACTATATATATATATATGTGTGTGTGTGTGTGTGTGTGTGTGTGTGTGTGTATAAACAACTTCGGTCTTCAGTCAGGTGGAAATCTGAAGACAAAAAAAACATTTTTTACAGTTTGCCCAATTGTCCTAAATAATAATGATTATATTCCAAATAAGAAAGAAATACAAATAACAACATTATCTGAAATTGTATTTTGTTGGTGAATTATCGAACATGTAAGTGTGTTACTTCTAAAGTTATGAATTATTCATGACTTATTATTACTAAAATCATTAATTTATTTGAAAATGTATAAATGTTTAGCGAGTAAAATGTCCTTCCATCTTGAAATTGATTGTTTTGTCCAAGCAGCTGGTCAGAAGTCAGGAATATTTATTTTTACAGTGAAATAAAAAGACAACAGCAGGAATTCCTCTAAGAAAATTTGGCATTTTTACTTGTTGCATGAATCAAACTATTAACATCCTTAACTGAGGTTAAAGATGTTTCGGCCTTTATCACCAAACTGTACAACAGAAGCCGATCTGACGATGTGAAGCGTGTCCTGACTTCAACAGGAACCAGGGAAGCAGTGATGATTTTAACAGAGAGAAAGATGGAGAGATGGATGGATAAAAGATGAAGGGAGGTGCGATGTGTCGTTCTCAGGTCTGCTTTACTATCATTTCACAGCTTAAACGTGCAAAGGTCAGCTGTTATTAATGGCAGGCCCTGAGGAGTGTGTATGAGAGTGTGTGTGTGTGTGTGTGTATGAGAGTGTGTGTGTGTGTGTGTATGCAAATGTACGTGTGATAGACAGACTGAGTGTGAAGGCTTGCATGTCACACCTTTCTGCTCTAAATGCCATGTAGCCTGCCATTAGTGTCGTTGCTGTGTCGTCCCCACAGGGCTCGAAGCTCAGGGTGCGCTTGGAAATTTGACCTGACGCTCCCTTTTACTGCTTGATTCAACAGCATGGGGGGGTTTTATTTTTCTGTTGGGCTGAATCTCGCTCAGGAGGAGCCCTGCCTGGAGCGCCTCTGTTATTATTCTCCTCTGCTTTTCTACAAATGATATGACTGTAAGACAAATAGCAGAAGGAAATCATTTCCACCTGAGGGTTATATCGTGTACTTTTGTCATGAATTTTTAAAAACTCATCCGCTGTGATCACAGCTGTCTACCATCAGCTATATTTGACTAAACCCACAGGAATCAGATGTTCTGCACTCATTTTTTTCTTTCCTTGAAGCCATTAGGTGTATTTTTGTGTAACTGTACATTGTTTTCTAAATTATCTGATCGTGCACCCTCTTCATGTGCAGTCTATTTATTGTTTTCAGTCAAAACAACACAATGCAACACTGTGAGGCAACAAACATCACAATTCCCTAGTCGCGAGTACATGTTTAGCTAAATGTCATGGTGGAATATTTAATATTTAAAGCCGTATGTTCAGTCAGCACGAGCACAAACTCTGCCCTCTAGTGGTTTAAACCCCCCCACCCCCCCCAACAAGTCCTCCTTCTAACCATCAGCCTCATTTTACTGCTTAACAACAAGAGAGATATAAAATCAAAGGAAACACCAACAGAACTAAAAGTTTCCTGCTGCTGCTCTCCGCCGGCAAAACCAGTGGGAGGCTTTTATTGTGAAGAAATTACAGGATTGATGTGTTTTATTTTGATTGTCGGGAGAGCTCCGTGGTCATATTTCCACAACCATCTGCAAGATTGTCTATTAGTGTGCCAATCCAGATGCTGTTTACATATATCTAAACATTTCCTACTGATAAAAGTACAAATTGTGAGGATTGTGGAGCCTTAATGCTGATTCTTAGGTTGTTTGTGGGATATATGACAGTATAGAGCTGTTGGACGTTCTCCAGCCTGTGGCCCTTCACTGTGTTTTTGTATTTTCATACAAACCCAGATTTAATTTTTAGAACATTTTATGGGAATAAATGACACGCTTTGTAGATTGTACAGCTTCAACTTGTACACATCCAAAAATCACGTCGTCTCTAGATAAAGAATTTATATGGTCGGTGTTGGTCATTTGTGCGTGATGCTAAATATGTGTCTCCACAACGGGATGTGGACATTTTTCAGTGGGTCAGTTTCTGGTGTGGTAGAGAGCGCGGATAGGGCTGCAGGGCCGTAAACGCAAACCAGCAAACGTCCGACACGTCACCATGTCACCGAGGTAAACAACACCTTTTACTTTGCCACGGCCGGACTTTGAAAACCCATCCAGGCCGTGCCAGCTCAGCGTGGACGGCAGCAGTTGCTCATATCACAGCTCAGCACAGAAATATTACCAATTAGTCATTTCAGGGTTCTGGGGCTTGCCTCGCAAAACACCTTAAGTTTTTAAGGTTTAATTTCTCCTTAGCTGAGGGAGTTACTTAAGGGTGTTGCACACAATCTCCTCAAGGTTTTCCTTAGTAAAAGAAAAAAAAAGTTGAGGTATTTGCAGCAGCGAAAAGGGTTTTACAGCTGTAAAACTGTTTCCATGGAAACTGTTGATTTGCTGCCATTAACACTAGTGATAAGGTGGCAGCATCAAAGAAGTGCAGCGTTTTGACAGGACCCCCGTCAGACGGAGAATTTAATCTGAGGACATGAAGCCCCTTAACTACACCTGAGCAGAAAGATCATCTGACATAAAACCTTAGAGCATCATTAAGCTGTGAGTCGAAGGATCTAACTCTTCACCGTCAGACAAATCGTAAACTGACAATCAAAGCTGTGACTAAGAGCCTCATCAAGCTGTAGAAAGTTGGGGGATCCAACTCCCAACTGAGACAAGGATAAGGCCTTAAATACTTCAACCTTCAAACCTTAAGGAGCAACTCTTTTTATCCTAACTCTTACCAGTGGCCGATCACGTGATCAAATCATGCGACTGGTTCAGGACGTCGCAGCGTAAAAACAGAGTCACGTGGAGCGTCGACGTCAACTTCCGTCAAAGGTGCTGATGCTGATAAAGAAGCAGAAAGAAGTTGATTTTGTCTTAATTCAACCTTTTATCGTTACTTTGCACAATTTAGGAAATCCTCAAAACCAGCATATGTCATGTAGCTCTGTCTTATCGTGGATATGAACTGTTTTTATCAAAAGTATTCAGAAACTGCCGAGATACCCCAGGACTCCTAAAGACTTTAAGGAACGTCTTAACTTCAGAGTGAAGTAGTAAACACTGTCTCGTGCTAACTGCTAATTAGCTGAGCTGGATGTCAATAATGTCCGTCAGGTAAATGCTCAGCATCGACTTCCTCTTCGTTTAAATGGGATGAAATCAGAGGGAGGTGGATGTGTCGTCAGCTCTGCCCCACATGTAATAATTCAGCGTGATTCTCCAAACTGGAGGCAGCGAAATGTCACCTCGTCGCGGTCTTTTGCGTTTTCCGAAAGGACAACAAATGCGGCGTAAATGCAGAACGAATGCGGCGGTAAGAGCATGCGGCGCTGCTGCTGCTGCTGCTGCTGCTGCTGCTGCTCCGCCTGATGTATTTTTGGCCGCGGCCCTGTCCCAGTTGTGCGCGGCTCCTCGGTGTTGGGAGGCAGGTGAAGGGTGTCTGGTGACAAAATGCCCGATGTGTAGCCCATTTTCCGGGTTTTGACCTTCTCTGAACGCGCCGCTGTGAGGAGAACGAAGATGAATGGTTGCTCCGAGGCTGTCCACTCTGGGAAAAAAAAAAAAAAAAAGGAGAATAACTGATGGATATTAAGTGTTTGTCTCATTTCCTCTTTCCATTTGCCTTTTTTTCTACCCTTTCATTCCTCTCTCCATCTCTTTCTCCTTCCCTCCGTCTCCTGTCTGGAGAGTAATGGAGGGTTTGGGGTCAACGCGAGGTTTTCGACAAACAGCGGAGCAGGTTGTCTGTTGTTTAACCTACGTGAAAATGGAAACACAACAAACCTCCACCAAACAAAGTAGAGGAAAATGGATTACAGTTGTCGCAGAGAAATTTAAAAACAAACCTCTACAGCTCCAGATATGATGGAGTTTGTTCTGATGGGTCACGAAAGGTTAGAATATCAGACTTTTCTCCTTCAAACTCATCTCGTTCTTCTTACCTCAGTTTTAAACATTTCCCTTCGCTCTTGTAATTACTCTCACCTCTTTTTTCTCCCTCTCTAGTGTCACATTCAGGTCATATCAGGAGAAGCTGGAGAGCAGGATGACATTTTGTTGCTACAGCTTGAAAGTGTTGACGTGAACAACTTAGAACTAGTTGCAATGTCAACATCCGAGACCGCGGAGACCGGATAGCTGCTTTAATCACAGAGCACGAGATGATTATTTAATTTGAGATTATCTTTGTTCTCTGGTTGGGTTCAGTTTGAGGGTTAACTGTCTGAATTCGGGTGCCAAAGATGAGGAACATGTCTCCTTGTGTGTCTTCTGTAATCGCTTTTACCACAGGAAACAGAAGAGAAATTCAATTTAATTATGATGCAGAAAAGTTACCAGGAAATCTCAAAAACACGGCAACGGACTGGTGGGAACGGATCCCAAACAAATTTCACAAGTTTCATACATAACAAAACATCAGTTGAACTGGATGAACACAGTTCACCCAGGGCTAAACGGTCCGGTCCTTATGAGTCTGACTCATTTGCAAATTTGCACAAAAAATCCTCAGGTCAACACTTTTCTTCAAAATAAAATTACATATTAAGAGACCTGGGGCCAAGTGTCAACTCTCTGTGACTCCACCATCGGTCTGTGAGCTGCTGTTTTCAAGCCTCCAGCTTGTAATTTGTCTGTCGGCCATCTTGGAGGAGTGAGGGGTGGAGCTGACCTGCTCTGTACTCTATCCTGATTGGGTGGTTCAGTCTGTCAATCACACAGTAGCCACGCCCACTAACTCATCCCCTGCTTTCTGGTCTATTTTCCTCTAAATGGACCATCATTTAAAAAATGAACATCATGTTGTATTGAAGACTTGAAACTAGAGACTGAGACCATAAACTCATTAGGAAAACGTTTACTGAGCTAATAAATCAGGGGAGAAGTAGGGACATTTTCCCATAGACTTCAATACAATCTGACTTCTTTAACAACCAGTGGAGTCGCCCCCTGATGGTCATCAGAGAGAATGCATGACATCACATATGAATACAGACCCTTCCTCACTACTCTCCAGTGGTTGTGGAGCATTTTATAACTGTGTATAAAATTTACTAGTTACTGGGACAGAAAATCCATCTCAGAGGGTGTTAGAGGCAGAAAGAAAGGTGAGCCTGTATGACACACACACACACACACACACACACACACACACGCACGCACGCACGCACGCGCGCGCGCACACACACACACACACACACACACACACACACACACGCACACACACACGCACACAGATGAAGATTGAAATGGGAGGAAGAATCAATATTTCCATTCAAACGTCTGTTTCATTTTCTCCAGATTAGAGGAGACTGTTTCTCTCTGTTCCAGCAAGAATCAGTCACCGTCCACAACACTGTCACCCTGTGTGAGTGTGTGTGAGTGTGTGTGAGTGTGTGTGTGCGTGTGTGTGTGTGAGTGTGTGTGAGTGTGTGTGTGAGTGAGTGTGTGAGTGTGAGTGTGTGTGTGCGTGTGTGTGTGTGAGTGTGTGTGTGTTACTTTCTGTCTATTTGAAAATCCCTGACCTGAAGTAAATATAATTCTTGATTAATTCATCTTGTCCTACTGTTGTTTACCATCGTTCTCTAGTTTAAAGTCTGAAACAATAGTTTTACAATCATGTTTATAATTACTTCTTATATACTTATTATATAATATACACTTCAGATCACTGCCCCATTTGAGCAGCTGTTTGCCCTACACTGTTGGTGTCATGAGTTTTGACCATCAGGGGGCGACTCCACTGGTTGTTAAAGAAGTCAGATTGTATTGAAGTCTATGGGAAAATGTCCCTACTTCTCCTTGATTTATTAGCTCAGTAAACGTTTTCCTAATGAGTTTATGGTCTCAGTCTCTAGTTTCAAGTCTTCAATACAACATGATGTTCATTTTTTAAATGAAGGTCCATTTAGAGGAAAATAGACCAGAAAGCAGGGGATGGATTAGGGGGCGTGGCTACTGTGTGATTGACAGACTGTACCACCCAATCAGGACGGAGTACAGAGCAGGTCGGGGGGGCTGTTCAGAACAGGGCGACTCAAACTGACAGGAGAACAGAGTCACAGGAAACAAACAGTGTGGAAAGTCTGAAGTTATGAGACTTTCTGGTCCCGTATCTGTCTAAAATCCACCATTTTGACCAAAAAACACACGCTGGTCCTCACAGAGGTGGAGAAAGAGGAGCACACGAAGGGTCTTCACAGGTGATATAAAAGTGTGTGTCTGTTTGTGTGTGTGTGTCCACATTTGGTCTCTGTACATTCCATTTCCACCGTCCACAGTGTCCAAATAAACTGTCAACCCTGGAATGGCTGATAAAGTGTGTGTGTGTGTGTGTGACAATATTTGTCCTGTGTTATTGCAGCGCTGAGGCCACAGAGTCTTCTATAAACACCCAGCTGTGAATTATTCAACAAATAAACACATCTAACACCGCACACGCACACACACACCCACACAAGTGACATGAATACACACACATATTCAGACAAAATACATATTTTAAAGATGGATAAATGTTATTCAATTCACTACATGAACACACACACACACACACAACTGTCAAAGGATAACTGGTATCTCAATCACACAGACACACACACACAAACACACAAATATAAGTGTGTGGATTTGATTGTTGAAAGGAGAAAAAGGCTGATGGATTGAATTTACTTTGGAAACACACACACACAGAGACACACACACACACACACAGAGACACACACACACACACACACACAGGGCCATTTCATTTTGTCTCAGCTTAAGTGGATTTGGCTGTTGGTCAGTTCAGTGCAAGGTGAAGCACAAACGGCTGTGACAGTCAGTGACGGGGCGACACCCACTGTTCACACGAGGAACTGCAGGTGTGTGTTACATCATCATCATCATCACCACCATCATCATCTTCAGCTCTGAGAGACACCCGAGCCAGCTGACGAACCTGAAAAGAAAATCATGATTTCTACTAAGTTTATTCCAAACGTGTTCAGGACAGAGACGCAAATATTTACTGTTTTACAGAAAGAGGTTTCTTTTAAGATCATATGTAGCTGTTGTCCTGTCAAGTCATTTATAGTAAGAGGTTATGGTGCTGTTTTGGGTTTTCTTTGTACTCTTTGTGTTTCAATGTGATAATTAAAACTATTAATCATAAATAAATAAAAGTTTTCCTTTTCAGTTATTTCAAATTCTTATTAGGATTTTTTTCCAAACATACAAACAGAGCTAAATGTTTTATTAAAAAATATATGTTAGTTTATTTTTATTTTGGATTTTCCCTTTAATACAGTTTAAAGCCATAAACTGCTGTTAAAAACAAAAAATACTAATTTCAATCAGAAGCTTTAATTATTATCGATATTTCACTACGATCGTCCATTTTTGTATTTGATTTATTGTTATAAGTAGAAATATAGATTAAAAACTTACCTTTGATGATGACAGGGAAGTGATGAGTCACAGGAAGTTGAGATGGAGTTCAGTCCATTGCCCCGGCGCCATGTAAGGCGCGTGGGGGCGGGTCTTAGGGACATGTTCCACCTCCTCCGCTGCTGATGTCACAGCTGGCGGTTTGTCTCTATTACAGCCACGCCTTTGTGCGTTCGCCACCTCAAAATAAAAGCTGGGGGCGGGCCTCTTTGGGACAAGAACCGTTCCTGCTAACGACGCCATTTTGTTTTAAATGTCATAAACGCTGCTATAAACTTTAGCTTCGTTAAGAGCAGCGAATATAAGCAAGTTACCGCACAACTAAAAGTTAAAGTTTAGTTCAACATTGTGGGTGATGTTTATTCACTTTGTCTGGAGCTGAGACAGTTAGCGTAGCTTAGCATCAAGACTCCAACTTAGCTTTGTCCAAAATTCATAGTACTCACATAACTCTAAAAATCTTTAAATGTGGATAATTACACAACATAAATTGAGTCACAGTAAACTCAGTATTTCAAAAATATTCAGCGATGGACAAAAGTACAAGTGTCTTTTTTTAAAATTTGTTTTAAATTTAAATTAACATTTAAAAACCAGTACAAGTGACCACCAAGTGCTGGTGGAAATACTATGCTGAAGAGCAAACACACAACTCTGTCTCCCCCTGGTGGTCAAACCGATACATTACAGCCATATAGTTCTTTGACTGTGGAGAATAACTGCAAATACATTTATTTTCTAATGTAGTGATTGTTAGGTATTTGGAGAAATTCAAAAAAAAGAAATAAACTGCTGATTATGATGGACAGACGGCTTCATAACATTATTTATACAATTACACCTTGAAATAAATGATTTTAGCATTTAGAGTTTTCAAACCTGTGTTTATTGATCCACTGATGTGTCCGCTTGTGGTTTCAAAAGCAACAGCAATACAACACAGCCAGCGTTTCACTGCAGAATAAAAACCTGTAGAAACACACATACTTCGAAAAATGCAAAAAACATGTAAAAACCTTCATTTTCAGTCCAGGAGCCAAATGAGCGCACACACACGCACACACACTTAATAGCAGCTTTTCAACAGCAAACACAGAAAAACAAAACAATAAACGGAAGATTTTTTTTTTTTTTAAATACAGCAACACAAATCACTGGCATTTAAACGTACCTCATGATGTATTTACTGATTCATTTGAATTTCACTGAAACTCAGATCACATTTATACAGAAATAAACAGGAAACAGGAAAATGCCACAATCGTTTTGCATCACGTGATATTAAAATGTTTGAGTTCTGGAGAATATAAAACACTGAGGGATATTCAAAATATTACAAGGAAAAACAAATGTGTAAGGTTCATTATCACGGCATCGTTGCAGTACAAGAGCGATGATTATCCATCGATTGAAATGTGAGCATTTTCAACAGATTATCAAAATAAAGGTCTCAGTTTCAGTTGGAATGAATGACAGTAAATAAGGTTTAAAACAGCACAGATGGAATAAACACACACACAAATCACATTATGAAGGAAAAGAATGAAAGGAAAGGAAAAAAAGGATGTAAAACGAAGAAAAGAAAGAAAATAAAAGAAAAAGAAATGCAATAAAAGAACGAAGAGACAAAGAAATTAAGAAAAAAAAGAAAGAATAAAAGACGGTAAAAGAAAGAAAGAAATTAAAAGAAAGGTCACGTTCTCCGACTCTCACACAGGTTTAAACTCTGTATGTTGACATCCAGCTCTGGAAATAACAACAGGAAGTTAAACACTGTTTGACACAACATTATCAGATGTCATCAGAAAGTGATAAATCCTGATAATCTGAGAGGCTGCAACCAAAGACAAGATCAATGAAATACAGACAAATGATAAAAAAATTCTGTTGGTTGATTAACTGATGAATCCTTCAGGATGTTTTTATCTGTTTACTGTTCATCTGTCGCTTTTTTCCCACGTTCCCGAGTACAACACAAACCTGAAGGTTAAAGTCTCTAAGTGTCTGAATCTGAATTTAAAATCCGATGCCCTTTACACAACTGAAGGTGGAGACAAGACAAACCAAAGAATTACAACATCGTAGTTTGGATCATTGTTTAAATTCGTGAGCTCGCTCACATACCCAGAGACCGACCACGTCTGAAATAAAGACTTTAAAAACCGCGAGCAACAGGACGAAATCTCATCCGAACTTCAGTGTTGACGACAGTTGAGGACGTTTCCAGAAGCTGCTTTTACTAAGAGTTTAGTTCTGTTTCCAACAGCTGGTCCAGGTCCAGACGGAGACCAGGGCTCACAACTCTGTCTTCTGCCCAGACAGAGGCACCTGTGGCTGGATCTCCTCGTCAGACGACGCCCCCCCATCCGTCTTCTCCACTGGAGCTTTGCTCTTTTTCTTCTTCTTCACCTTCTTCTTGGCAGCCTTCTCTCCCTCCGAGCTGCCGTCTCCTCCCTCTCCTCCTTCCTCACCCTTGCCCTTTCCCTTCTTCCCTCCCTTCTTCTTTTTCTTCTTCTTCTTCTTGTCCTCTGCGATGGCGGCCTGGTCTCCCTTCCTCTTTGAGGTCCACTTCTCATCCAGACAGGCTGGGCAGAGAAAAACAAGAGGGGAAAAAAGGTTATAGAAGAAAAGAATAATAGGTAGAAAGAGGGGAAGAACATAACCAGATAAAAAAAAGTGTAATGAGAAACAGGAGAGAAAAGACAAAGAGAAAGACATGAGAGAAATCAACAAGAAGGGAAGAAACTGAGGTAAACGGAAAAAGAAAGAAAGTGGAAGAGGAGAAAACAGAAACACAGGAGGAAAAAAGATTCAGGAAGAAAGTCATGGATAGAAACAGGACAAAGATGGAGGGAAGAGGAAAGAACACAATAAAAGTCAAAAAGTAAAAAAGTAGACAGAGAAGAGAAGAAAGACAAAGACATGAGAAAAATAAAAAGGGGAAGAAACTGAGATTAATGGAAGAAGAAAGTAGAGAAGAAGAAAAACACCGGAGGAAATGGTGTGTGTGTGTGTGTGTGTGTGTGTGTGCGTGTGTGTGTGTGTGTGTTACCTTGGTCTTGTCCTTTGAGAACATGTTTCTCACACAGGTAAGTGGTCAGATCTTCCTCTTGGCTTCCTTTGTACCAGTCCTCAATCACGTCCTCATACTGCTCCACCAACACATCACACTGTCACACACACACAAAGAGGTCAGTACAACTACCACGTGTATTTGAGACACACAATGATGATTTTAAACTGCGACGTGTCGGAGCAGCGTCCTGCGATGTCACCTGCTTCTTCAGGTCGGCCACCTCCGCTGACGTCTCGTTCCACAGCTCGTAGGGAATATCCATCACCACGTTCACGCCTTTGTTCACCAAACCATGCAGGGTGGAGAAGGTCTCCGACATGCCCTGCACACACACGCACACACACACACACACACACACACACACACACACACACACACACACACACACACACACACACTTTACCATGCTGTCACAAAGACCACAAACTACCCAGGAAGTTCTAAATGTTGTTGACCTAGAACTTGAATCTTAAAGAGCATTTAGTTTCTCATTATCCCAGCAGAACCTTCAGCCATCAGACTCCCCTCCTGAAGAACCAGGTCCTGGTCTGGGTCCAGGAGGCCGACTCCCTCTCTACATTTCAGATCAGGGACTCAAACTGTCTATCGTTAGGATAAGCCTCAGACCATACCCTAGACTGCTGGGGGGACTCCCATGATGCATCTCTGCATTCATTTCCTTCATGTCATTGACCCATGACCTTTAGATCATGTTTATCATTATGATTTGGTGCAATACAAATAGAACTGAACTCTAATATTGTTGTGCAAACTTCTGGCAAGTGCAAGCACAAAAACATTAGACACAACAGACACACACACACACACGCTCGCACACTGACCTTGGCAAAGCGGTTGCTGCCGGATCTCTCCTTGTGAAGGTTGTACTCCAGCAGCCTCTGACACACATTTTCTACAACCTCGATGAATCTCAGGTCTCTGTCCGGAGAGAGAGAGAGAGAGAGAGAGAGAGAGAGATTCACATTCAGTCTTTTCTGGCAACATCAACATGAGATTACACTCAGTGAACTGTGTGCAACTGCAGCTGGTTCAGGGTACAGTATTCTGGTCCCCGTATCACCCATAATGCATCTCAACCTCACGTCGTTCAGT
>CM076670.1:1617371-1650993 GCA_038496675.1 Rachycentron canadum | reverse complement strand
TTTTTTTTTTTTTCCTTCATTCAATCACATTCATTATTTAACATCTAAATTTTGCCAAAATGCTGGTGACCCGAAGGTGACCAGCCTTTTGCTGATGAGTAGCTCCTCTTTTACATAGATGATCTTTGGCTCCAGTGTTACCTGTTGTTTTGCAATTTTCAGTCTCATCCCACAGAGGGAGCCAAGCACATGCATAAAGAACTATCAGATATCAGTGGTTATGCAATATTAAACACAACTACCTATCTAGCTTTCATCGGTGTATAAATCATTGAATCCCTAACAGGCTGCTCTGTAGCTTGCCACAACATTTGACCTCTGACCTCTGCGGATGCTGGGGAAGATACTGAGATTCATTTCTGATGAAATTTACCATCAATGCTGCTTTTATCTTCTTGTCCCTGCATGCACGTATGTATGTGCCTCTGCTGTTGTATCTTTAGGCTGTTAGGCTGCTGTAAGTCTTTTTGATAATCTGTTTGAACATGCAGTCGGTCAGGAATCCAAACTCTCCCCCATCCTGGACTTTATTTTGAGAGCATACCTTTCTGAGAATAACTGTGATGGCGGATACTGTAGAGCTGCTCTCCCTCAAAGACTTATTTAGATTCCTGGAGGCTACTATGTGTAAGTCTCAGTTTTAGTTGGATTTTAGATTAAAGGACCGATCCCACTGTATAATTATCCCTCTTTCATCCACCTGCTCTGCTGCAGGCAGAGACAGACCTCAGCTGATGCTGAAGCCCTTTTTGGCTCTGACAAGATAAATTTACTTAAAGATGTTTCTTGTTCTGTCAAGGCCAGATTAACCATTAGGGCAACCAGACAGTTGTCCAGAGTAAATCTACCTGTGAGTCACATATGTTATGGTGGGATCTGCCAAGCGTTCTAAAATAAAGGTTTTGAATGTTAAACTCAAAGTGGAGTTGCTGTTTTGAATTTATTTGCTGCTTCAGTGACCCACCTAACTCATCATGACAAAGCGCTCTGTAAAAGTCAAACTTCTTTGAGGATCATTCAGAGGTTCTTGTGAACCACAGAGGACCTCAGTACGATCCCTGAGGTACACCTTCACACACAGTTCACATCCTTCGTGCTCTGCTGCAGGACTTTCTCTTGGAGGAATAACTCTGCATGAGTGCACATGCATCCTCACATTGTGGAGAATATTGTGTTTTTCGTGTTTCTGTGTCTGCTTGAATGTATTTTATTGCATCTTTGTGTGTGTGTCTGTGTGTGTGTGTGTGTGACAGAGAGAGAGAGCGGGAAAAAAAGCAATGTGTTTCACAGCGAGATAAGAGTGTTTCTCAGTAGTTCAATAATAGTCCAGTTTCTCTGAGAGGTGCTTCAGTGTACTGCTGCCTGCCAAAAGGACAGCCAGCACACACATATACACACTTATACACGCACATATTCACACACAGATCACTGTGTGTCTCATAGCAGAACTTGACACTGAGTTGGTGGAGGGGAGGTTGATGTAGAGGGAGAGAAAGAGAGCGAGAGAGAGGGATAGAGAGAGAGAGAGAGGGAGAGAGAGAGAGATGAAAGCTGGTTTTTATTCAGCAGTGCAGCCCACACAACGGGCAAGTGAGGGCTTTGTTCAAAAACTCTCATCTCTCTCTATCTCCCTCTCCCTTGCTCTTCTTTTCAGCTCTTCCTGGAATAAAATAATAATACATTCAGATTATATTGCAGGTTGTTGAAAAGCACTCTTGCTCCCGACACATACAGAATAAAAAGAGCAAAAGAAAAGAGGCAGCTTTTATCAGTTTAAACCAATATGCACCCAAACACATGGACACAAACAGTAACATTAAATAACCTGTGACACCAACCTGATCACTAAAAGCATCCAAAAGAGAACCAATAGAGGGAACAGACTTTGTATCTAAACAAAAGATGTTTTCATAAAAACCTTTTCAAAAGCACTGAAAAATCTATCGGCTCCTCTTCTCTGATCAGTTTGGTTTTTCACATCCCAGAAAAAGTTTGAAACAGTTCAATTATTTGACATTTTCTCACATTTATATAAATTTAAAGCCTCATTTCTTTTGTTTGTTGTTTTTTTTTTTTTTTAAGTCACTATATTCATGCAAATGCAGAAACATGTTGGACAAAAGTAAATGGTGCACATTCATTTATTCCATATCAGTTTTTGTTGGTAGGTTGTGAATGCTGAGTTACAACAAATGAGTTATTTATTGGCAGTGTAAACAGAATGCTATCGCTACATAGCCTACGTTAGCATGAACAGCTGTAATTTCACTAGTCCAGACGAAAAGCTGCAAGTTCGGCACCAAGTTTCATTCCTTAACTCAAGGAAGTGGGAAGCAACCTTTTTGTTTATCCCGTCTTTCCAGCTACTGAAGTTAGCATGATAACCAGCTAGCGCCGGCCCCTCTAACTGTAGAGACTAACTGCAGCATGCCCTAAAGAAGTAGCACCGCTCAGACGACATGTTATAACATGTAAGATTCTAAATACAGTGATGAAGCTTGGTAATTAAATGCAAATGTTAGCGATGTACAAATAGAAAAACTTACAAATAGGCCCTTTAAAACAGGAGATCTGATAAAAGACTGAGGCTATGTTTGTATGCAGTGTTAAGATGTCCATTAAACTGAACAAATCAGGCTTATCTGACCAACAAAAGCCTACAACATACTTTTTCATATAACTCAATAAAAGCTGTTCCACATCACAGGGCATGTAAAGCTCAACTACGACCTCCCACTGCTTACATAAGGAAATTCACTTGGCCTGATTTCCATGGATCAAGCCTATATTTGGCTTTAGAAACCACATCCTCAGTTTTATGGTGAGTCGGTTTCTTAGGGAAACAGTGAGGCACCTAGAAACACCTGACTGCACATCAATTAAATCTCAGCGTGAGTCCTCGTCTCAAAACACATCTAAAAATAACCAGAAGCAGCAGCACAGGAGCAAACAAAACAAGTGTTTCAGCTAAAAGTGACTTTTCTGATGCAGATTTAAATTCACAGCTTGTCTTCGTAGACTCGTAGCAGGTGTCTGGGTCTTTGATCATGTGTGGGAGTTTGGTGGGATGGTTCTTTCTGGGTGCAAATGGAGGACGTTGCTATGGGCAACAATTTGCCTCCTGAGGTGGACGAAGTTTAAAAAAAAAAATGACAAGGCAGTTTGCATCAGTTAAAAGAACAGGGTCACTTTAGTTTCTCCTTGAACCCTTCATCATCTTCATCAAATAAGTTCCACCATATTAATTTTCATTGTCCAGGAGACATGAAGATTCACACAAATGTCATAAAGGCAACTTTAACAATGCTATTTTATGAGGAACCTGTTTTAACAGACTTCAAACGACCAAAAGATAAATTAAATTATATCAGTAGTAAATCGTAATTTAACTTAAGAGCTTTGTACAACATCCACAACCAGAAAACAAAAGAAAACTGGAGTTCCTACTTGAAGATTCTTATATTTTGAAGGTTTTTGGTAAATATTTGTAGGTGTCATATCATACAGTCTAAAGGTCGAAGTTAAAGGTCCATACGGTCTAAAGAGATGTCTCTCTTCTGATTGGCTGACTGACCCGTTGTTACTGGACCTCCAGGGCTCAGCCTGAGAGAGGAGATGTAAAACTACACTGAGATGGTTTTTTGTTCTTAAAACCACAAATGTCTCTTCTTACGGATATCAACCCTGAAAATTAAACACCGGAAAATGTTAAAAATTAGACCTTTAATGTTGAATTTACTGTTTATGCTTGTAAATAGTGGCAACCTGTTTAGTCTGGGTTGGTTCAGTGGTGTTACAGATTACATGACCTTGAGATACCAGGCACAGGGACAGACATTTGATAAATTATTATTATTATTATTGCTGTTACAATCCTCCCTGTATTCCCCTTACTGTGTCTTTGTGTTATTATTACTATTAAATAAACAGTCTGACCACAGCCCAGTTTTCTAAGGATGCCTTTATTAAAGAGTCAACAACGTGCGCTAGCCGTCCGCTTCTAGAAAAATAACACAGTCATACATTCATCCATGTGGAAATCCAAAAAACAAAGAAAAACAAGGACAGGTTTTTATTCTTAAAGCTCAAAATCCCTTTAGAAGGTGAGAGGGGAACCTGAATGATGCTGTATGTATGTACTGTATATGTTTGTGTGTCTGTGTGTGTGTGTGTGTGATGAGTAGCTGAACCAAATCATTTTATCCCTTTTCTTAAAGGACCATTTATCAGATTTTTACAACCCCCTAAGCAACAAAACGACCTTGACACACAGTAAGTAACTGGACTTGATTACTGATCGATATGACTGGAACATTATTCCACCAGCTGTCGACGGTTCTTTCTTTTAAATCTCCACCATTATCGACATTGTACCACGTGACTGGTTTTGTACCAGCTCCACCTTCTCCTCCAAACGTGGTTTCGTCCGTTTCAGAAAACAAAAATGGCCGACAGACAAATAAAAAATGTGTGTGATGTTGTTGTGTTTTCAAGCAAACCACTGTGTCTACGCAGCATGCGCATGTGTGTCTACTTCAGCAGGTGGTCTCCCTGTTCTGATGGATTCATGCAACACATCACTCTGCACACACACACACACACACACACACACACACACACATCTAAGATCTGTAACAGTGGATGAGGTTGTCCTCTGCCTCAGAGGCAGAGTGAAGCCACATGGGACTATTAGTGCTTAGGGTTTGTGTCTGTGTGAGGTTCACATTACAGAGATCACACAGGGTTATTAAAGTGGACTGGGGGGCTGTAAACAATTTACAGTCAAACCTGTCAGATCGGTGGTCAAGTGTGTGTGTGTGTGTGTGTGTGTGTGTGTGTGTTTGAATTATGCATGACATGAACCATGTGTCTGTTCTTTGCTGCCCAAAGTGTGTGAATGTTGTCCCATCTGTCCATTTAGAAAAATATCTGCTTCAGTGATACTGCACTCACACGCACACTTGTACACAAACACACACACACACACTTGTACAGAAACACACGTGCACATATCATATATACAAATCTCCTCTAAATCAATACGTATCAATCAAGGGCTCAACAGAATTTCATTATGGATTCTGGCTGAATCAATAATTCCTGGGCGACACACACGCACGCACACACACACATACACACACACACGCACACACGCAGCTGAAAAAGACCCAGATGTGGACCAGACAGACCTCAACAATATTGATCTATCATAGTGATTGATTATCAGTTCTTTGTGTGTGTGTGTGTGTGTGTGTGTGTGTGTGTGTGTGTGGTGACCCTGAAGCCCTGCTGACACAAAGCTGCAGTAACTTTGTCAATTTGAGTTGATCAATACTGCTGCATCTGTCCCTGTACATTAGTTTCCAGATATTTCAAAATAAAAGTCCCCCCATGCTGTGTCAGTTTTAAGGTCCTTTGCCTCCCGTTTCCCAGGCGACACTCAAACGTCCCACAGCGTCCGCCCTCAGTTGTCACGGCGATTGATGAAGTGTGATTGATCACCCTCTGGTGCAGTGCATGTGTGGCACCGCGTGGCCCGGTTTATGGGTGTGGTGACACGCAGGCCGGTTGCTGTGGTAACCAGGAGATCCAGCCCCCCACCTTCCTCTCCTCTTCAACCTCCTCATCCTCTCTGCTCTCCGGTTTATCTGCAGATTTTTGATCCACTGAGGAGAAGCTGCTTTGTCTCCTGCTGAGTTTTATTTATATTCACTTTTTAACTGAATTTTGGTCAATTTTCTGTCAATAAAACCTAAATATTTTATTTTGCTCCACTTATTTCACCAAGCGCTGCAAAAGAACTAAAAAGTAGACAGAGCAGGATTCTACTGGTGCAGGACTCTACTGGTGCAGGACTTTACTGTGACAGGACTCTACTGATGCAGGACTCTAATGTGACAGGACTCTACTGGTGCAGGACTCTAATGTGACAGGACTCTACTGGTGCAGGACTTTACTGTGACAGGACTCTACTGATGCAGGACTCTAATGTGACAGGACTCTACTGGTGCAGGACTTTACTGTGACAGGACTCTACTGATGCAGGACTTTACTGTGACAGGACTCTACTGGTGCAGGGGGTCGTTGGGGGTCGTTGGGGTCGTTGGGGGCGGATCCCAGCTGACAATCACCCCAGAGTCATTTCACAGTCCACAGTTAACCTGCATGTATTCCAATCACACAAGACTGAATTTATCAGTTGCCAATGACCCCCATGAGGGCCCAGGGCCATGAGGGCCCAGGGCCGTGAGGGCCCAGGGCCGTGGGGGCCCAGGGCCGTGGGGGCCCAGGGCCGTGAGGGCCCAGGGACATGAGGGCCAATCAAAATAACTGGTTCAGGTCTCACTCCCTTTACGTGAACACGTCCTCTGGTGCTGCAGAAGCGAATGATGGGCGTCAGTGAAGCTAATGTCAGCTAACGTGGAGCTAATCTAATGTTCAGTCAGAGCAGCTAACGTTAGCCGTTAGCACAGAGAGAAGCCTGTTGACCTCAGAGCTGCACTGAACTGAAGATACATGTCAGTTAAACATCTTCTCTCATTATTTAGGAGAAAAAGCTGTTGATTTAGGATTTAGTCTTGGTCTCTGAACGTCTCTGTGCTGCTCTGAAGAAATGATTTAGCTCCGGAGAGTGAACTGAAGGCAACGTTTAGTCTTTAATCTCATCTGTCAAACTGTGAGAGTGACGGATTGTTTTTATGTTTAATGACCAAAATGTCACTTTATTTTGGCTTTTCTGTTTCCTGTCCGTGGTCTTCCTCAGTGGTGGCTCTATTTTTTTATTGTCTTGTTCTGTAATGGCTCTGTAACAATTACTGAAGCTCCTTTTTCATTATCAATGGGTGCAGTGATGAGTTAATGTGGGTCTGCAGGTTCGAACCCGGAGCCCATATACATTTATCATAGACATGTTACAATTGCTGTAGCCTGTATTAATAAACACTAATAAATGTGTATAACAGCAGATTAATGCCAAACCAGGGTCCTCGCACATCGTCACCATCACCTCAGAGCCTAAATTCCTCTTCAGTCCCATGTCAGTGATGCTGATTACATGTGATTTCATTTGAAGAACTAATTTTCAGGAATCAATAAACCCAATGAATCCAGTGAACCAATCAAAGCATTGATCTATTAAACGCCTGGAGCCTCACAGAGGATCATGAACTGATTTAAATGTTAATCATCTAATATCCCATCGAATTAAAGTTAAATGATTATTTCCTGGCCACCTGGGGGCAGCGCAGGGAACAATCAATGTTCATACATCCAGCAACTTTCTGCAGCGGCGACGAGGAGCTTCTTCTTCAGGGGACATCAGATCCACTGTTTAAGACCTGGAACATATGAGGACACCACCTTGTTCTTTACTCTCAGGTTTGACTGTGTGAACTGGACGAACAGAAAACAATGTGTCCATCAGGGGGCGACTCCACTGGGTGTTAAAGAAGTCAGATTGTATTGAAGTCTATGGGAAAATGTTCCTACTTCTCCTTGATTTATTAGCTCAGTAAATGTTTTCCTAATGAGTTTATGGTCTCAATCTCTAGTTTCAAGTCTTTGAAGTCTTCCATTTAGAGGAAAATAGACCATAAAGCAGGGGATGAATTAGGGGGCGTGGCTACTGTGTGATTGACAGACTGTACCACCCAATCAGGATAGAGTACAGAGCAGGTCAGCTCCACCCCTCACTCCTCCTCAGCTGATGGTCGACAGACAAATTACAAACTGGAGGCTTTAAAGCATTTGGGCCAAAGTGAAGGTTAAAGTCACACATCCTCACCTTTTTATTGTGCTGTAAAGATGCTGTCACCCTCACTGTCTTCCTCTGTTATTAATGCCTGTAAACTGACATTAAATTGATGATTGTTAAATATAAAAGAGACAAGTGTCATCATGAACCACTCAGCTGCCCCCCACGCTGCCAGCCAAGCGCCAGGATGCCCGGCGGCGTCTGACTCCGCCGCGCTGAGCTTTCTGGCTCTGGACGTGACATTATGATTACAGGCTGTTGAGTGAAAAATCAAGTCTCCATGGTTACAGCCGTGACATTTTGGGTTGTTGATTCATCGGAAAGGGTTGAGGGCTCTCTGCCGCCACCGCCGCCGCCACCGCTGCTGCCAAGACAGCTGGTGGTGAGGGCACAGCGTCTGCTGCAGGGGGCAGGAGTGTATGTATGTGCATGTGCTTTTGTAGAGTGTCTGGGGGGAGGTTAATGGAGGGAATAAAGGTGAGGAAGTCAGTCAAGAGAGGAAGAGGAAGAAAGGAGGGAGGGCTTGAGTAATCAGGTTTGACGACTCTGGAGGGAACGCGAAAAGGGCAAAACGTTTGGCCTCGAGCTACTCGTCACACCAGCTGATATTTTCAGTACGTGTGTGTGTGTGTGTGTGTGTGTTGCAGGTAACTGTGGTTTCTTTCTTTTTTTTTTTTTTTTTTGATCAGACATGCATAATTTCTCTACTTCACTGCTGACAGTCGTATATTAACCAGAGTAAAATTCGACAGCCTCTGCTCATGCCAACCTTTTGAAGTCGCCGCTCTGAGCGACTTCAGGAAAGAAAGAAAAAAAAAAGTCATGATGAAATTCTGGCGAAATTTCCCTTTAAAATAGATTTCCCAAATAGATAGAAAGGCTCATCCCTGTTTTCTTCCTTCACCTCACTCCCTTACATCCTTTCCTATCCCCTTTTCAATCCAGAAAACACCCTGCGTTCTTTTCCTTTATTCCTGCTTCTTCTTTCCTTTGCATCCATTCATCCATCCATCATTCATTTCCTCCTCCTCACAATAAATATCACCATATGTTTTTATTCATCAGGTTAAAGTGTACTTATTAAGGAAGAGCTGAACGAGAAGCCAGGATATTGTAGGCAACTCAAAGAGAAGCAAAGACAGTCTTTAGAAACCAGAATAGTCCTCATTATTATTATTATTATTATTAGAAGTCTCTTATTATTATTATTATCGTTATTATTATTACTAGTATAACTGTTATTAGGATAAAATAAAGTTCCTTGGCCCTTGTTGATGCAGAGAGAGAGACAGAGGGTGCAGGCTATCGGTTCCATGCCGTTCCCTTTCATTCCCAGTGATGGAGTTAAATCCGTGACTTTCCACAGTTAAAGAGGAGGTTATTCCACTGGTCCTGGTGCGTTTTTCACAGTCACATTTCGTTTGGCCGAAGTTTAATTGTATTTCCAAAGGTTTTCAAAAGTGATTTAATTCCATGTTTATTCCATTGCAGATCTGATGTTTGGTTAAAGGGAAATACAGCATCTGGAAAACACTGTGACGACAACCAGAGAGGAATTTTGAGCAATATTTCCCTTCTGAAAAGTTTCTTTTGGCTCCTTGTAATTCCACAGTCATTGTGTGTTTTAAGCTCCTGGATCAAAGAGGAAAAATTTGTACTCTCCTTTTAAATCTCGTCCTTCGTTCTCCTGTGGCACGTGTGGACGATGGCGGACGTTCATTAAGACTTTTGTTTGCCATGAAAAGACGCATGTGGACACGACACGGCCAGTGAGACCTGCTGCTGGTTCGTCCCTGTCGCCAGAAAAACAAATCCTCAGCACATCCAGGAAACATCAGAAAAGAGACGTCTATAAAACTACCGATCATTTAAGGCTAATTAAGAACTTCTAAACGATGCAGTTGTGATGATCACAGATGCTAGAAAAGCTATTTCCATGTGAGTGATGGTCTCGGTGTAAAGTCTGCGTTCAGCTTTTACAGTTAAATCCATCCATGTCATTAAATGGACGTCATTAACGTCACTTCCTCTGTGAAGAACTTGCACTGAGTGGTTATCCCACTAGCTAGCACAGTCGCTAGCAGATTAGCTCACTAGCAAGAAACTTTGGTGGCTCCCTCGCTGTCTAGCTAGTTATCTCATTCACTTGTGGGTTAGCTCTGTAGCTTGTTAGCTCTCTAGCTAAGTACAGTCACATATTACAATGCCTGCCCGCTATGTTAGCTCGTTAGCTAACTGCTAATGGTATTTTTTTGGAACCACATGGCGAAAAACCAGCTTTATGAACGTCCGCCATTTCAGGGTCTCCTCTGCGACCATTGCTGTTGCTGATCCGTAGAACCCGCTCCATTTTTGGAAATGACGGCGTTCTGGAAATCCACAGCAGAATTCCCGAACGCCCCCCCTCCCGCCTCTCTCTCTGTTTCTCTCCCTCTGAATGTGTTCATCCATTTTGCGAACAAACAAAGAAAAACAGTTTGGTTGTCCCTCGCTCCTATAGCTGCGTGGTGACCGAGTCCTCTATGACCTCACAGCTGTCCTCTATCACATCGTCGCACGGTCCCACCCACCCGCCCATCACCATCACCCCCCCTCCTCTTCCCCCTCTTCCGTCCACATCGACCTCGCCAGCTCCTCCCACGCCTCCGCCCTGGAAAACGTCCTCGCTGGAGTCCAGGAGGCGAGAGCTGGACTCGGACATGTTGGAAGCACAGTGCAGGGATTGGCAGGGACACGGGGGCGGGAGGGGCAGCGTCAGGAGTGAGTCCCGCCCGTTCGTCCTCCGCGGCGAGAACGAGGGGTTATTGATGTCAACTGAGCGGCCCACCTCGTTCAGGTGAGTCTCGCTTCTGGTCACGTCACTGAGTCCGAAGTCAGAGTGGCTGTGGCTCCCCAGGGGGCGGAGCAACCCGTCAGAGATGGTGTAGGAGGGTGGGGACTGGAGGGGGAGAGGCATGGGTGGGGCTTTGCGTTTGGGGCGGGAGAACAGGTAAGAGAGGCGTTTGAAAGAGTCCGTTTTTGCCCTTGGAGCTGAGAGGCGCTGCAGACGACTCCTCGTACGAGCAAGCGACGATGAGAACGATGAGGAGAAGGATGAAGATGGCGAGGGCAAGATGGTGGTGGCAGACGGAGGGATGACGGTCGTCTTTAGCCCGTTGCTCTTTGGTTTCCCCTCCTCTTCCTCCTCCTCTTCCCCCCATCCAATGCCCTCCTCCAGATCCCCCTCCTCACCCTCTCCCCCTCTTTCTATCTGAGTCATTCCAGAAATGGAGCGCACCAGAGCCGAGACGCCAAGCGTTGGCGCTGGCCCCGTGTCGTCCTCCAGTGGGGTCATGAAGGTCACGCTCTTTGACCTCTGGACTCCTCCACCACCTCCGCCGCCGCCATCACCTGATTCGCTGTCATCCTCCGAGGCCATGGCGCCATCGTCTCGCGTGGTCTCGCTGGAGGAGGAGTAGTGTCGCCGGGGAGGACGGCGGTTGCCGAGGAGATCCAGGACCTCGTAGCGGAAACTTGAGATGTCTTGCTTCAACTCCTGGAAAGAGAGAGGGACAGGAAATTGAATTTATCTTTTAATGAATAAGAAAGAAAAACAATCTTGGCTTTAAAGGGCGTAAATATTTGATATCTGAGGGGGGAGACAGAGGGTGAGGAGGCCTGCAGGTCCCCCCAAGGTCACGGCTTATGACTAAAAGTGACCATGTGGCGTTTGCTGTTCAAGTCCAAACACTCTTGACCCCCCTCCCCACACAAATCAGACACAACTCAGGCATGAGTTTATGGTCAAAACAAAACCAATGTTTTACACGGTGGAAAAAAACTCCACAGGTCGTAAAAGAAGTCAGATTCTATTGAAGTCTATGGGAAAATGGCCCTACGTCTCACTTGATTCATTCAGGAAATATCCTAATGAAAAAAACAAGATGGCCGACGGCTTCAAAACAGCAGCTGGTAAACCACTGGGTGACAATATGTTGATGCATTTTCGTTTTAGAAGGTAAAACAATCACATTAATCCCTGATGAAAACAATCCTTAGTTTTTTGTTTTTGTCTCATAAAACACAGTGTGGTCGTGTGACACCATGTTGTTCTTCCTCGTTGGTTTTCAACCTGCAGGATGTTGTGACGCTGCCGTCGTCTGGGGACAACAGCGGTTTTTATCATGATTCAGATCACGCGTGACTTGAGTGAACGATAAACGTCTCCACAGACACCTACGGGCCAAATAACCTGAATCCTGTTGCTCTTTAAAACACAGAGCGACTCCATCTTTTTTTTTTTTTTCACCTGCCACATGGATCCAAACGCTGCACACGTGGGTTTAATCCTCAGAGAAAAAAAAAACATTCACCTGATGTTACACATTTTAAACACACACACACACACTGTTTGTGACTACTCATCTCACATAAACACACACTCAGTGAAGGTGTGAAAGTGATTCAGCCCGATGTGCACCTGATGTTGTTTTTTTGCATTTAAAAAGCCCAGAGGATCTTTCCACTTCAAAGCCCTGGCTGGGCTCCAGAGGCATCATGGGAACTGAGTCGAGCTCTTAAACAGCTCCGAATAATTTACGGCTCAGAAGAATTTGGAGAAAAAGGAAAAACTCTCCTGAAGGATCGTGGACAGAGAAGAACACGGCTGTCACTTTCTTTCCTTCAGTCTTTTTATTCTTTCTCCTTATTTATTACTCGTTTGTTTGTTTGTTTATCTGGACCCACAAGCGACATCACCAAGACCTCAGCTGCTCGCTCTGGTCACCCACCTTGAAGTTTTCCTCCGTCAGCCCCTCGTCGGTCTTGGCGCTGCGAATCATGGCCGCCACGTACCTCTTCACCAGGTTCCTGATCACTTCCTGCAGAAGACAGTCGCCACGGTTACTGAACATACACACACTTACTTGATTAGTGACAGGTCTTTAATAATAATCTTAAATTTTCAGAGAATCAATTACAGAGTTTAGAGTTTGACCAGATTCAATGAACTGATTCTATTACTTTGTCCACATGTGACATCAGCAAACATGGGCGGGGCATCAGGATCAACTCGCCTGCGAAGACGTGGATTAAAAGTCGGTCGTTGATGTCGGTCGATTCAGAGAAAACACAGAGGAAGAAACAGATGGTCTGAGCTGCAAGTTTCATTTTCTATTCCATTCTAATGATTTGAGCAGAAACCTTTGAACTATTTCTTTTTCTACTCTTATATTTCAGTTTAAAGCTGCAGCTCGGCGGTGCAGTGGTTAGCACTGTCACCTCACAGCAGAAGGTTCTGGGCTCAAACCTGTGGGTATTCTGGTACGCTGGTACTCTGATGGGCTGGTGACCTGCTCAGGTTGGACCCTGCCCTCACCCAATATCAGCTGGAATTGGCTCCAGCCCCCTATGACCCTTTTTATGGATAATGGATGGAAATTTGGCCCCTGTCACCAGATCTCATCTAAAGTTCTGCGGCTCTATTTCACCCTGAAGCAGCAGGATGTGGCCTTGTGATAAACATAGAAGGAGTTGAAGACAATTGTCTTTGTGTAAATCCACAATTTTCCAGAGTAATTTTACAAAGTCCACAAAAAAAAGATTTGTTTCATTAGATGTTTATTCTTTGGGCCTGAAGGTGCGACGATACTTCTCCAACACGTAAAGTAAAATAACCACAAAAAAAAAAGCACAAAGTTATCTGTGAACAATCTAAATCAGTAATCAGCACATGTAATAATATATATATTTATTTCAATAATAATTTGTTGTCTCTATACACACACCTTGTGTTTTAACTGTTTCAGATGTGTTGACGTGCTGGTTGATCACATGGTGCAGCAGGACTCAGCCTGACTGATAAATTTACATGTTATTGTCTCATTAAGTAATCAGCCAATGAGGCGGCTGACCCTTATTGATTTATAGACCAAAGACAAATTCAACAGCATTTGGTGCTCAGTGGGTGGTGTTTCAAACCCTGACACACACACATTAACACACATTAACACACTGCATCCTCCCACAGTCAACACCTGTGACTGCCAAACAGGACGCTCTGGCATGCTGTCACTCTCCGCCGCTGCCAAAGCACGCCGCACACACTCAGCTGAGGGACAGGCTCCTGCAACAATCCTTAAAAACATGGCCGTTTATCAAAGCAACGATCAGCGCGGCCAAATAAAAAGTACTGGCGCTCCTGTGTTTGTAGTCGCTGCCAGTGCTGAGGTGTCAAACCACAAAGAGCTGAACAAATTCTTACAAAAATCCCTTAAAACTGGACGTGGAAATGACAAAGATGGCTGCCAAAGCCAACGAGCAGTTTCTTTTACGATCAACACGAGCCCTAAAAAGCTCACGCTAAGTTTAACTTTTGGGACAAACTCTAAAAATACATCAGTTTCGGTGCTGAGGCAGTAAAACCGCAGCATCAGGTCCTGTCAGAGTGAACAGGACAACAACACCTGCTCTGTTCACCTTGAATCTTAAACACTGAGGCGACGCAGAGTCGATCGGTGCAGGAGGGTTTGACTGGTCCAGGGGACGACTGCAAACTTAACAAAATATCAATGTAAACAATCCAAAAGTTACAGAATAACTGAAATGCCCCATTTACTCTGTGAACAACATACACCTGTGTCCTCGGTGCACGTTCAGCCACATCTGGGCAGATTGTGGCTGTACTGCCAGACAGCTGTGAGATTGTGTGTGTGTGTGTGTGTGCTGAAAACTGGAAGCTTCTGAACATGGATTTAATTTGAAACACTTAACAAAACCATTGTTTTATACGGTGGCAAAAACTTGTAAAAAGAAGTCAGATTGTATTGAAGTCTATGGGAAAATGTCCCTACTTCTCCCTTGATTTATTAGCTCAGTAAATGTTTTCCTAATGAGTTTATGGTCTCAGTCTCTAGTTTCAAGTCTTCACCGGGGGGGCGTGGCTACTGTGTGATTGACAGATTGTACCACCCAATCAGGACAGAGTACAGATCGGGTCAGACCCAGTGAAAAGCTTTGTGCAGTCATTTTTAGCACCAAAAACAGACTGTGTAAATGTTTTATAAGCAAGAAAATGCACTCAGCATGTTTGTTGGGCCTCAAGGGCACACGTAATAAT
The DNA here is from genome assembly GCA_038496675.1 of Rachycentron canadum. NCBI lineage: Eukaryota > Metazoa > Chordata > Actinopteri > Carangiformes > Rachycentridae > Rachycentron > Rachycentron canadum. The sequence continues at coordinate 1,636,144 of CM076670.1, read as the reverse complement.
AATTGGTGTGGAACAGTGAATGCAAACATTACTTTGTTTACAACTCCACAGGGCACCTTTAATATTAACAAGCTTTTAGTGATGTTTGACCAAATCAGATAAAAGCAAACCGACATCATGATACTATCCTTTTTGTCAACATTTTACCCTTTTCAACACAAGAGCACTTTCACTGGATGGATGAACTGGATAAAACGCACAATGAAAAAGAAACACATGCGCACAGACACACACAGAGGCAGTTTGTGGGTCCACGGGGAGGTGGTGTTGGTTTGGACGCGGCCACAGTGACATGGCCGGGGGAGATACAATCTGTTGTGTGTGTGTGTGTGTGTGTGAGGTGCGTTTGTTGGTGAGGTCGGTTTTTGTGTGTGTGTGTGTGCCGATTTTGACACACACACAAAAACCGACCTCACCAACAAACGCACCTCTGAGCCTCCAAGCAGTTCAGCCCAGAACCCTTATGTGCGTCTTAAAGTGTGTGTCTAACTCATTAATAATATTATTTTATCTTACCTGACTCGAGCATCTGACTCAGAATCGAAATAAGCTTTTTCCTTCATTGTGTTTTTGTCTTTCCTATTTTTTTTTTTGTCTCTAAAAATAGCATCTGCAGACCAACTCCCTCTGCTGTTTCTTCTTTTATTACTCTTTTACACAGAATGTGGTGCATCATCAGCAGCAGCAGCTTATTTCCTCCTGGTGTCCGACTTTCGTTTTTGTAACCATTTGATTTTCTCTCTTGGTGGAAGGTGGCCGTTGTTACCGTGAGCAGGAAAACAGAGCCACAGAGATGAAGTATCTTTGTAGGCTAACCTGGTTGTTAGCACCCCCCTGGTTCCCTCCACAAAAAGCCACAAAAGTTTCAGATCCTGAGGTTTTATGTCGGAGAATAAAAGCGAAAGTCTTGAGCTTGCGGTAACACAGACCTTATTTCAGCCACAGATCAATTCAAGACATCAGGATGGAGGAACAGGAAGTGCTGAAGTGCTGAAATGCTCACGCTCAACTCATTTCCAGGTTTTAGGATCTTTTTTAAGATGAACAAGACCTGGATCATTGACCGTCTATAACAGTGGACGTAGACTCTGGATCTATGACGTGAAGCCAATATCAAAGAGCCTTGAACCTTCATTCTCTCTAATGACCATCAGGGGGCGACTCCACTGGTTGTTAAAGAAGTCAGATTGTATTGAAGTCTATGGGAAAATGTCCCTACTTCTCCCTTGATTTATTAGCTCAGTAAACGTTTTCCTAATGAGTTTATGGTCTCAGTCTCTAGTTTCAAGTCTTCAATACAGACTGTACCACCCAATCAGGACAGAGCAGGTCAGATCTCACTCCCTCTCAGCTTCAAACCAAAACGCCCGACAGACAAATCACAAATACGTCACGGCGGGTTGACACTTAACCAACTCAGTAACACACACATATGACTCCATGAGCAGCGTACAGACCTGGTAATGCTGGTTCTGTATCAGACTGTCAGCGTGACGCTCCTGCAAAGAGAAAAAGGAGATATATTAAACCTGATGCCTCGTCCCTCCCTCCCTCCTTATTTTTCTTTCCTCTGTTGAAAAATGATTAAAAGCACCAAACAAAAGGTTTTAACAAATCGCCTTTAGCTGACAGAGCAATACTTTAACAGCACAGGACGGGAGAGCAGCTGAGTAATGAGTCCTGCTCTTTATTTAAATGCGAGGCCTCGGGCCAACGTGAAACACACTTCTCTCCACGTCAGACGACGGATCCAGTCGAGTCAAGTGCTCCGAGAGCAGCCGGGTTATCAAACCAAACACACAAACATAAGTCACAGCTTTTCATTCTGATACTGATGCTAAAAGTTACTCAGGCACAATTTGGCTTAAAAAACAGGAAGACGAGCAAAAACAAGAGATAGGATTCAAATAAGATAATAAAACATTTTTAATTCAAACAAATGTGTTTTAAAATGTGTTGTTTTGCAGTGCTGGTGCAGATTAGTTGTATATAAACAGACTTTTTAGCATGTGTTAGTGCTCAGGTGTTACAACTGACTCACAACTAAATTAACAGAGCGACTCCACCACCACTCTGCCTCCTGGGCGACCTAGTGGGTTATTATTGGATTAAAATATCTGTATTATTAGTTATTGTTCACTGATAACATACACATGATGATCACTTATTCTCTCCTGCTCCTCTGTTGCTCTGATTCTCTGCGCTGACTCGACCTTTAGACTGTATGGACCTTTAACATCTACCTTTAGACTGTATGGACCTTTAACATCTACCTTTAGACTGTATGGACCTTTAACATCTACCTTTAGACTGTATGGACCTTTAAGTTCCAGAGGAGTGGAAGGTAACAGCAAATAAACGACTTTTGTTGAAATAATATAAATGTAGAAACCGTCAGGATGCTGGTACAGAGTTATATGAGATGCGTCTTTGAAAATCGGCTTGTTTTTTGTTTTCTTTACTCATGACTGCACCGCAGATCAGCTGGAAATGAAAACAAACAGAAACTGAAGTGGAACTGTTAATAGATCACAGTTGGTAAAATCTGTATTAATGGTGTTGAACTAACGCAACTTGGCACTAAATGTATCTCCAGATGGCAACACACACACAGGCTGCACAAGACAGATTCACTGTAACGACACAACAGACAAACTACTGAACTAAAAACCCTCTGCCAGCACAGAATTAAAGATTATCACATTAAACAGTGTGATGGAGGGAGAGCAGCTGCACATGCAGGACATTAACAATTGTTTTGTTCCTTTTGTGTGTCCCAGTAAACCATGATATTTCCATCTATTTGTCTCGAAGTGCCAGTTTCCATGTGCAACGAATAAAAACCTAAACAGAAAATCTGAAAATTAAAAAAGTTCCCCGTGGAGCGACGACTGTGGACGAGACACGGAGCAAACAGAGATGTCTGATTTCCCCCTTCACTGTTTGACGTTTGAATGGCGCTTGCTGTGGCGCCCTCTTCTTCTTCCACGTTGGCCAAATGGCCCCTGACTGTAGCATTGGGGCCACCAGCTGTTTTCTTCTAATGATCATGTAACTGTTTCTTTTCTTTTGACAGTTTTATGGAAATTCAGTTAAAATCTGCACGAGATTTGCTGGAAAGTGTCTGACAGGAGGTCGTCCACTCATCAGAAGGTCGGTGGTTTGATCCCTGGCTCCTTCAGTCTCCATGTCCTTTAACCTGAAGCTGTGTCTCACCATGACCTAACATGTTTGTTTACTTATTTGAAAACTGCCCTCACATCTTGCTCCATGTTCCTTTGCTCCACTGGACCACATTAGACCAGGACTCATGACTGGTTCAGGATGGAGGAACAGGAAGTGCTGAAATGCTCACGCTCAACTCATTTCCAGGTTTTAGGAGCTTTTTTAAGATGAACCAAACCTGGATCATTCAATGTCTATAAAAGTGGACATAGACCATCAGGGGGCGACTCCACTGGTTGTTAAAGAAGTCAGATTGTATTGAAGTCTATGGGAAAATGTCCCTACTTCTCCTTGATTTATTAGCTCAGTAAACGTTTTCCTAATGAGTTTATGGTCTCAGTCTCTAGTTTCAAGTCTTCAATACAACATGATGTTCATTTTTTAAATGATGGTCCATTTAGAGGAAAATAGACCAGAAAGCAGGGGATGAATTAGGGGGCGTGGTCACTGTGTGATTGACAGACTGTACCACCCAATCAGGACAGAGTACAGAGCAGGTCAGATCCACCCCTCACTCCTCCTCAGCTCCACCTTCTCCTCCAAATATGGTTTCTACTGGTTTCAAAAAGCCAAGATGGCCGACAGACGCATTACAAGCGGGAGGTCACAAACTAATGGGTTTTGGAGTTTAAATCTTATATATATTTAAAAAACATATATAATGTGGTCTGTGGCTGATCCCTGATCGTCTTCCTATGGTGACGCAAGACCTCTCCTTCATCTTCCTCCCCTAACTCGGCCACTCCATCCATCTGCTAACCGCCTCACTTTATTTCCCTCCTCTGCTCCATCTGTCTTCTCTCTCTCTCTCTCTCTCTTTGTGTCTGTTCGTGCGACAGTTGTGGATACAGCAGAGGTTAGTGAATTTTTGATGAAGCAACAATTGGCGGCGGCTGAGAGAGAGACACAGAGAGAGAGAGAGAGAGAGAGAGAGAGGCTTTGTCTGCAGGGCGTCATGTTTGTGCTGCATAAAATATTCAACACTCCAGCATTTATTCTCATTACAGTGTGTGGTGCTGTGAGGTGTGTGTGTGTTTATTTAAGAAGAAAGAGTCAGGGGGCGAGAGACTGAGGAGAGAATGAAAAAGAAAGGAGGTGAAGAGAGGATGAAAGTTAAGACACTTTGCTTTCTCTCTTTTTAACCTTTTCTCATTGAACACAATTTAATTATCTCAACTATCATTAATTAATTATTCCTCCTCTTCCTCACCTCTGATCTCCTCTCTCCACGTGTCCTTTTCTTAATTTCATCCTTTGTTCCTTACACACTTTTGTCTTGTTTTTGCTCCTCTCCTTTCCTTGCTTTATCTCCTCTCCTTGCTTCCTTACCTCCTTTATCTCCTTTCCTTGTTTCCTTGCCTCCTTTCCTTGTTTCCTTGCCTCCTTTCCTCTCCTTCCCCTTTTTTCTCAACACACACAGAAAACCAGGAGGTCACAGTGATCAGGTCCTGTGTGTGTCACCACAGCAGGCTGCAGTGATTTACACACACACACACACGCACGCACACACACACACACACACACACACACACACACACACACACACACACACACACACTGAAAGTCTTAAATATTCATGAGGCAGATAAGCTCCATAGGCTGGAATGATTTAATTGTACAGTGTCGAACTGCCAACTCCAAACACACAAACACACTTTACTCTCTTACACACAGAAACACTACACACAAAGTCAACACACACACACACACACTCCTTGAATCTCAGCCTGTCTTCTACTACACAACTGCAGAACTGTAACGGTGAAATGACTGAGGGACTGAGGAGACGAGACGAGGAAACAAGGAGAGGATAGGAGTAAACAAAGAGACAAGAGGTGATAATGAGGAGGAAACAAGGAGTGAAGGACACAAGGAGAGAGGAGGTGAGGAGATAAAATGAGAGGAAGTGTAAGGAAGGGAGAGGAGGAAACAAGGAGAAAAGAGAAGCAGAGAAAAAGAACAAGGAGAGGAGAGAAGACAAGGAAAGAAGGAGGGCAAAGGGAGCAAGAGAAGGACAGGTAGCAAGGAGAGGAGAGTTGTACGTGTGTGAGAGGAAAGTGAAGATTAACAGCATCTGTGTGACACACACACACACACACACACACACACACACACACACACACACACACACACACACACACACACACACGACGATCAAACACATTAATGGTGATAAGTGTGTGTGAAGCACAAACACCTGAGCAGAAACAGGAAGTGATCCTGTGAATTAACTCATAAATGTTGACAAGTGTGAATTATGATAGGAATCCAACCACACACACACACACACACACACACACACACACACACACACACACACACACACACACACACACACACACAGTACTTGAACAGAATTTGATTCAGCCATCGATCCCAGCAGATTTGAAATGGATGTGAGCATCAGCGCTGGTTGATACGATCACAGTAGTTATTGGAAAACATTTGGCTTCAAGGCAAAAACAAACTAAAAGCTTAAAAAATGCGCCCGTACCATTGAAATCAAAGTACAGCAGAAGTCGAAAGCTAAAGATATGATTAGCTCTTCAGCTACTTTGATCACTAACCAGGAAGTAGGAAGCTGAGTGGACAAGGTCTATGTCTTATTATTTTGAGACTGCGGTTCGATTCCTAGTCGATGGACTTTTTACTGTTTTGTTTTTCTAATCCTGTGTTTTCTGTTTTGTTACTGATTTATCCAATAAAGACAGAAAAATGCAAAAAAAGAGAAAAAATAGATAGAATAGAATAAACACTACTAAAGCAGTAGCACTGTTGGTTTTGGGGATTTTGTTTGGATCCTTGGCCTAAAAAAGTTTGAGAAACACTGATCTGAAGAATAAAAAGGTTTAAAAAGTCCTGAATGATCTTTAAATTGTCCTCAGCGGGAGCAGAAGAAGACAGGATTAACATTTCTTCTTCTAAAGGTTAAAAAAGTGCGTCATCAGTGTGTGCTGTGCTCAAACAGCACGTGTTTGCACATCAGTTTCACCTTTATTTGCCACAGATCCACGAAGGCACACATGGACGTGCACTGGGCGTCGGGGATGCTACTCACGTTGAGAAGGCGTTGTTCTGCCTCTCGCAGCGAATGCCCTTGCAGTTGTTGGGTTCTTCTGACGCCTTGGTCTCGTAGTAGAAATACAGCTGGTTCAGACCATTAGCAAACGCCAGCAGGACCTGAACAGGAGACACAAAACAAAACACACTCATGCTTCTGCAGCTCAAATCCTTTTTAAGGCAGCTTTTATTTTTCCACTTTGAAATGAAGCTGCTTGGTGACTGGAGCTAACGTTAGAGTCTGTTACAGGGACCAGGGGCCGATTCAAAACACTTGCATCTGAACCAGGACAGAGGCACGACGGCGTTACGTAAAGTGAGCACGGAGCATCGCGGCTCCCTGGGATTGATTCTGGGACTTCAGGGAGCTAAACAATTCACATGTGGATTGTGTTGTAGGTTAGCAGCTCCCCTGAGGTGGAATTAATGAGTTCTGAATGTAATGAAATAGTAATGTCCTTCTACCAACAATCAAGGGTACAACACGAGGAGGATTTGCTCGCTTTTATCATCTTCAAAGACACAGAGGGTGAGGGGGTGAAAATGGATCAAAACTCCTTAAGAGGAAACCAGAGGGGTGTGCAGTGGCCCGATAGCTGACGTGCATATAATTAGGGACGTATCACTGCTGTATCTGTACTGTCAACTGCCCATAGGAGGAAAAAAGACTCAGTAGATTATGCAATTGGGGGCACATGGATTGTCCAGCCTATAAACGGGCCACGACCTTATATACACCTGGTTCCATGGCCTGAATCTGACCCATTTTCAGCATGATTGTAACATGCTACTTCCACATTGGACTTATATTAGCACACACAGAAAATGGCTGGATTCAATCGCACTTTAGAGATACAGTAGGCTACATGCTAACATTTAGCATGCTAATACACTAAATATTATTCTAAATGTTGTGAAACCTAAAATCAAAAACTATAGTGGTACAGCCAATGTTTAGCATGTTAGCATCCTCCATTGCTGATGTATGTTGCATAGCAAACCACTGAAAGCTAACTTAATGCTAATATGCATTAGTGCTCACAGCGCGAACTGAGCCTGACAAGCTGAATGTGATATGTCTTTGCATTAGTCTAACTAGCACCCTGTTTTTAGGGTAACTCCAACACGCACCCTGATCAAGACTGGATCAACATGGTGGAATAAAGGGACAGGACATTTAATATCAACTCAAAAGGGTTTGTGTTGCATGTGAGAAGGAATAAAAAAGGTTTTACCAGACAGTAGATGAAGAGAAACTTGAGGATGTCCAGCAGCATCCTGCCCAGTGAGATCTGCAGTGGCCCCAGGTGGGAGTTGGCGGTGAAGAGGGAGATGAGTCTGAGCGAGCTGAAGATGTTGGCGATGGCGAACAGAGCCTCGGCTATCAGCGTCGGGTGCCACATCTCCCACTCCTCCCTGGGACGAGAGGAGTTATACTGGAGGAAGGAGTGATGAAGACGGAGGAGGACACACAGGGACAGGAAGAGAAAAATGGAGTTTAGAGAGTTTATTACCATCAGACGTAAGAGATCGAGTCACAGCAGCTGATAGGAGACGGTTTGAAATTCACTGAAACTCTCTTTCATGCTTGTTTTCTCTCTCAGCAGCAGTTCAGGACACTGATATCAGTTTTATCTCACTGCAGTGATTAGACCAGGGCGTGTTTAGCGTCGCTAGCTTAGCACAAAGATCAAAGCACGGGTGGGGAGCTAATAAATCAAAGGAGAAGTAGGGACATTTTCCCATAGACGTCAATACAATCTGATCTCTTTGACTGACAGTCATTAGATAGAATACAGGTTTAAGGCTCTTCAACATTGGTTTCACTTTTATAAACAGTCTCTGGGTTTGTGTTTCAGGGTCAGTGTCGATCGATGTGCGACGATGTTGGATCCACTGTCCCACAACCAGGATCTTCCCCCCGCGGACTGACTCTGCAGTTGTTAGTAAAGCGGCATCATTTCTGTTCATGTTTCTATGTAAATCTCTTTCTCTCCCTCTTTTTTTTCCCAGCTGTCTCTGTTTCTGTGACGCTCTCTTTTTATTTTTGTGGCTTCGCTCATTTCTCTGTCTCCCTCCATCTCTCTGCACATCTCCCTCGGTTGTCTCATGCTTGGCTTCCTCCTCATTCGAGATTCAGCCATTAGACTTCCACAGGACTTCTGTCTTGTTAACTCTGCCTCTATTAGCATTCCCCATTCACACACACACACACACACACACACACTGGGAGCAGCTGAAAACAGAAACACGCACACAGATGCACACTCATTAATTTATAGACTCTCTTGCACCTTTGCTCTGATGCACTCTCTCTGTCTGTCTCTCTCTCTCTCACACTCACACACACAGACACACACACACACACAGACACACACACACTCACACACACACACACAATGACAAAGCAAAATTTTGCAGCTCTCTTTAAGATTTTTAAATGTTGATAAATATTTCAGGAAAAGGAAAAAAAAAAGATTATAAGTAAAATACACTTTGCCAGCGGCTGCTTCCAGTGTGTGTGTGTGTGTGTGTGTGTGTGTGTGTGCATCCCTGTGCTTGTGTGCAGACCTGTGCTGATGTATGCATGTGCATACAGTTGTGTGTATTTTATTTCTTTATCTATATGTGTGTGCAGGACCTGTGTAGGAGGGCCACCCGCCACCATCGGTGACTCACAGCTGCTGCAGATGGCCCCGCCGTCTGGCGTGTGTGTCTGTGTGTGTGTGATTTCACCACTTGCTCTTAATAAATAGACAGAATCTTGTGTGCAGCTACACAAAGTATTATTGAAGCTGAAAGCTGAGCTGTGAAAGCGAGACAATGATGAGAGGCATCAGTGAAAGTCGTGGTCACGGCTGATGTTTACAGCTCAAAAGAACAACAATGATGCTGATGAAAGAATCTGACTGTTTCTTCTCAGCAGCTTTGGAAAAAGAATATTTTCTGACCTTGATGCACAGATGAGTGATATAATCATCTCATGTACGGCATGATAATAAAATTAAATAAATGTGCATGGACAGTGGATGTAGGTTCACTTGTACAGTTTGATTATCATAAAGTCTGGACTGCAGGACGTCTGCACCAGACACAAGCTAGACACAGCTTGTGTTATTGCCTGTGGTCAGTAAGCATGACATGAGAGCCACTCTGAGGTGCTGTGATAGTGTCATCTTATTAGGAACTTAAAGGCCTGTGAAGAAGTTTTGCATTAAAAGTTAATGGGTTTGGTGTTTACATTTGTTGCATCTATTCTTGATGCTGATTTAACTTCAGACTTTTGGAGGAACCTTAAACCCACATTATTTACATCCATGTTTGTCTTGAGGAGCCTGAAAACAAAGGCAGGACTGTGCATCATGTGAACTGTGTGTCCACAGGGAACTTTAATATTAAAGGTAGATGTTAAAGGTCCATACGGTCTAAAGGTAGATGTTAAAGGTCCATACGGTCTAAAGGTAGATGTTAAAGGTCCATACAGTCTAAAGGTAGATGTTAAAGGTCCATACAGTCTAAAGGTAGACCTCCATGTGGTCTCTGATTATAAAGCAGGTCTAGGTTCTATATTAATACAGGGAAAGTGTCAAAGGTCTCAGTCACAGAGAAATGCTCACAGCCTGGATTCAGACACTGATCCTTAAAACACACACACATCTTTACCTTAACGTAGGCCACTATCTTCAGTGATATGGTGGCCAGGTAAAGGGAGTTCATGGCGAAGTCCATCAGGTTCCACCAGTCGTGGATGTACTCTGTGAATCCCCCATCCCACATCTCCTTGATCTCTGCCCAGATGAACCCTGAAACACAGAGTAAAGAGTAAGACGACATGTTTGTTCTGTACGCCTGACGTCAGACTTTAGCTAGCTCCCACTCAGTCGAGCCATCTTTCACCTTTCCGATGCAGAGTCAGTCAGAGGACGTATTGACCTCTGCTCCAACCTCTAACAGCTGCTAATGCTAACGTTGGCTATGTAGCAGAAACTTACAAATAGCTCCTTTAAAGTTAAAATAAAGCTTTGTTTTCAAAGCGACAGACAAAACTAAAATCTGATATATTTTCAACTTCACATTCAACTTTTCGTCTCAACCCAAAAATAAATCTACATTCATATTTATTTATCATTACAACCAGCTAATAGTGAACCTTGTCTCTTCCTCTTTTTTTTTTTTTTTTTTAAAAAAGTGTTTGAAAACGAGGAGGAGGAAGAGACGATGAAGGAGAACAGATGGTTTTGTATTTTTTCCAAGTGATTATGGTTTTGATTTGGAAATGATTGGTGTCAGCTCTCAGAGAGAATATGGAGATGTAATCACTCATTTTCACACCCACCCACCCGGCCGCCAAACACACGAGCGCCCGTCCGCACACACACACACACACACACCCACATTCAGGCGTACACCCACACTCACACACAGACACACACTCTGTTGACGGCCTCTTGATCACCAATCAACGTTAATATATCAGCAGAAGTTTTTTTTTTTTTCAGCTACTTCCTGGACAGTGACTCATTCAAGTCTTCAGTACATGTAGATGTGAGGTGAAGATCTGTTAGATCCTTATAACAGTGAATATGAGTCATTTATTAAAGAGAAGACATTCAGATGTAGAAATAAACTGAGACACGTTTACATCAGCTGCTCTTTAACAGCACGCTGAGTTGTTTCAGTTCTGGCTGGTAGAGAAAGAACAGAAACGTTATGTGACCTGTCGGGTTTTCCTCTGTCAGACCCGTCTCCTCGCTCTGTCTCTGGCTTTTTCAGGGAGCAGCCAAGCAGAGAGGTGGAAAGGCTGCTCGGCCTCTGAGCTCAGTTCATGACAGTTGAACGAGCTGTTGCTGTTGTGATAACAGTTCGATTCCAAACGTAAAGCAATACATTTAGAGAAAATCAGCAAAAAGCTATGAATGTGAGTCAGTCAGTTCAAATATCACTCCGCCTTTCTCTGAGCTAGATCCTGAGACTGTCTTTAAGTTTAGTGACCAACCAGTCAACTTTTCCTCAGGACTCATGACGGAGAGCAGAGACGAGGAGAAACCAGACCCCTGGCTTCATGAAACCTTTACTGACTGGCCTTTCGTGTTTCTTCTGAAGCCTCTGAAGGCGTCTAACCCTAACCCTAACCCCACAAACGTCAACGACCTGCACAGATACAGACGCCTGAGCAGTGAACGGGCCGACGGCAGCAAAGCGGAGGGAGAAAATGTCGGATTTAAAGTTTGGTGTCACGGGAGAAACATTTTAGCTGCTGCACACAATCAAACACCACAGGCTGAATGTGGGGCATCGTACCCAGCACCCACGGGAGGATCATCCACTCCACAATGGTGGGCGGGGGTCCCTGCATGTGGAGGTTGGTCCGGGCGATGTGCTGCGAGGCCAGCAGCAGGAGGAAGAGGAAGGTCAGGTAGGACGCCGTGTGGCAGATGAACTTGATGAAGGGCTTCTTGATGAAGCGGCCCAGAGCGCTCTTTGGAGCCAACAGGTAGATCTGAGGAGGAAGAGGAGGAGGAGGAGTTAATATAAAAGAGAGGGAAGTCAAGGAGGAAAGGAGGCAGAAAGATGAGAGAGCATGAAAGGAGGCGACCGAGGTAAAGAGAGGGAGCGAGCTCACAAGACAATGATGAAGAGGAAGATTAGCTGGTTGGTGCTGAACCGATCTGGAGTAACTTCCCTTTAAAATGCAAAAGAGGCGGGAAGAGAAAAAAGCAGCAGCAGCAGCAGATGAGAGAGGATGAATGGACAGAAACAAGAAAAACAAAGACGACGAAGACCAGGAGCGAGTCCTGAAAACTGTGTCACAGACGTGTTGATGTTCCTGTTACATCATCGTGGTGATAATGACTCGTCTGCTCCCCCGTCCTTCAGCGTCTGAACGGACCAGGAAAACGAGCTCGTACGCGCCGCTCTCGTCACTGCGCGTTGTCGTCTTTCTAGGCTGTTATTGTTATTGTGGTTATTGCTGTTATGATGCTTGTTTACTTGCTCTGCTCATCTACTCGCTGCTGCAGCCTGAGCTTCCTGAGTCACTGAGGCTTTAAATGGAGCTGAAGAGCAGAGACGGAGTCAGAAGGAGGCAGATACAGAGAAAAACAGACGTCTTCATGAAACCCATCAAAAGATTCACAACTCAGTCGCATTAATTATCGGATGATTGTTATAGAAACAATGAAAAAATGTCTTTGTCTCTTCTTAGTCTGGTTTTTATTCATTTGTTTCAGATATTTATCGAATAAGTTTTTGATTTTTAATCAAATAATGATTCAGATTTTTCTTAAAATGATGTTTTGGGTTTTTGTTAAATTATGTTTCAGATTTTTAATAAAAAGTATTTCAGATCTCTATTGAATATCAGATCAGAATATTTCAGGTTTTTATTCTATTTCATTTTAGATTGTTATTAATTAATTGTTGATATTTCAGATTTTTATATAATGATATTTTGGGTTTTTTGGGCTAAATGTTGTAATAACCAGAACTCGTGAATTTACAAGTCTCAGGTTGTGGTTTCATGTCAGTGTTAAATTTTCTCTGCCTTCATTTCCTCCTTTCACTGTTTGTGTTTATGCTGGTTGTTGTTGTCGTGCTCATGTTTCCAAGCAACAGGAAACAGCCAATAAACAGAAATTTGCTTAATTGCTCCCTGGCAACAAATTTACTTTGAGCAAGAAGCAGCAGTTTGGTTGTAGCCCTTCCTTCCTTCCTTCTTTCTTCATTTTCGCATCCTTGTCTCCTCCTGAATTCCTTCCTTTCTCATTTTTCTTTCCTTCCTTGCCTTCCTCATTTTCACCCTTCTCCCTCCTACCTTCCTCCCTCTCCTCAAACCCTCTTTTCCTTTTCCCTCATACCAGTGAGAAGACAGGAAACAGGAGTCCGATGATGAAGCAGGTGACCAGTTTGACCACCCAGTGTCGTCTCCTCCAGCCCGGGAAGCCGTCGTACCACAGTGTGGCCAACAGCTGCTGGCAGTTCGGCTGGGCCACAAACTGAAGAGAGACAGAGAGAGAGAGAGAGTGTTAGAAAACCCTGTTTGTCCTTTTCTTGAAAAACAATAGAAATAAAAGTGAAACCACAAAGTGACTTTGCTGTTAAACCTGTTTATCTCCTGCTGGGATAGAAGCAGTTTTAAAAGTGGATCATACATCATCTCTAACAGACACTAATGTTCACTTTTCTTTCGTATATGTCACTGTTTCACGTTGGGCAAGAACCTCCTGTAGTTTCTATTAGTTTACAAACCCTCATGTGGAGCGACCTCCTCCTTCCCGTCTGTCTGTCACGAGTGAGGCTCACAAACCTTTTCCCACATTATATCATTAACAAAATGAAACTAGAAAACAATTGTTTTCATCATAATTTAGTCACTGTCAAACCTGATGAAGACTGAGTAGCTGGTGTTTGTTTCTGTCCTGTTCATTCATTCATTTCAACACTATTGCGTCTCATTAACATTTCAACTCATTTAATGTAATTTTCTGGTTTAACTGTGTTGTTGTTGTGTGTCGCTGCTGCTGATTGATACTCGGTAAATGCAATTATTGAGGACTGTTGCATAGTTTCATGGTTCCCTGTGTACTCACCAGTAAATTTTACTTTTCTAAAAACTATCTCAATTACATGGAAAAGTTTTATTACAGAGGTAAAAAAAAAAAAAGGTAAATGTTGATGTTTTAATGTGAAAACTGGTAAAACAGCGAAAATATGAACACAACCTAATCTATTGAATTGATTTGTCATGAAACAAATCAGTGAATGTGTAGCATCAACTTTGTATTAATATGTATGTTGATGTAAAGCTGAAAACACTTTTCTTTGATTTGACCGCCACAAGAGACTGAGACCATAAACTCAGAAGTAGGGACATTTTCCCATAGACTTCAATACAATCTGACTTCTTTAACAACCAGTGGAGTCGCCCCCTGATGGTCATTAGAGAGAATTACCAGTTCAGATACGGTCTATGTTTGGGCCAGGAAGGATCCACCCATTGGATCCATGTCCAGCAAAAGAAGGACACATCTGAAGGACCCTTTAGTATTTGAAGAGCCCAGTTTCACTGCTGTGATGTAATTGGTCTTTTGTGAAGGATGTGGCCCCTGAATCAGGACACAGCTAATATGTGAGGGCTTGTTTCTGTTCAAACAACTCTGAGCCACTTCATCAACACAGAAATCCCCTCACAAGCTTAATCTGCCCAACGAGCCTCAAACAGGTCGTTTAGTCGTGAGCTGTGATGGCAAACCAAAGGTTACTTCCTGCCCTGACAGGTCCGCGGCTGCTCTGCTGTTCACGTCGCTTCCATTTACATCTCATTACAGCTCATCCACTAATACTGCTGGCATTACACCAAAGGCTGTTTGTCCCCGTCAGCCCTTCAGCTGCCCTCTGAGTCACCGGGAACCAGCTGAGTCCTCCTTTCTTTCCATCTTTCTTCTGTCCTATTGTGTCTTCCCATCTCTTCTTCCCTCCCATTCTCTCTGCTATCCCTCCTTTCTTTTCTCCCTCCATCGTTCTCTGAGTCAACAAGAGCCACAAAGCATTTAATCTCCCGCTCTCCTTTTTCTCTTCCTTCCTTTTCTTTCTTCCTTTACTTTTCCCCTCCCATCCTTCTTTATTTCCCTGATTCCTTCCTCCCTCGTGTCTCTTTTAGGGTGATTGCTCTTGGTTAAAATCCCAGAACTGTAAATAAGTCTCATACTCTAAAAAGGTTTGGAAGACAGTAGATTATCTATTACAGAGGGAGAGAGAATGTAAAGAAGTGTCTTTTTTTTTCCCTTTTAAACAAAAAACCTATCATGAAAATGGGGTAAATAAACATCCAGCTCCTTTCTTTACACCCACCTTCACACAAGGACTCAACAACTGCTATCAACCAAACATTTAGCTAAAAGCTTAAAGAGGCAAACTGCCAAAACTTCTCAGGTCGGCGGCTGAAACTGTCAATCAAACACGACGCTCGGCTGTTTTCCTGACAGCCGAACATTTGGAGGTGGCTGCACATTTCCACACTTCCTTGTTTTCTTACAAGTGTGGGCTTGTTTCATAAATAATTGATTCTTTTCATTTGGACAGTCCATAACCGAACCTCAGCTCTGCGTCAGGCTGGAACTCAGATTTTCCACCTTCACGGCTTCTGGAAACAAGATGGTAAATGTCAAAAGAGTTTCCCACGGGGCCGATGGTGCAAAGTCCCTTGTCAATACATTTTCTTCCTGCCAGCTGGTAACCAAGTATTAACTGGAGCACATTCAATGATAACTTTGTTTTAGTCGAGTCTGCACAAGCAGCGTATTATGTCCCAAAGTTCAGTTTTGTTGTCAGGTGACCTCTTGTGGCCAAAGTTATTATGACATGAGCAAACCAGGAAATCAAGTGAAGTCCATCAGGTCTGTGCTGGTTTCCTGTTTTACACTGATGGTCACTGTGGTTACTTCCTTACTACTTCCTAAACGTCCAGTATGACTGCCACTGGTATGATTACAGGTATTAGGCCAGTTGTGCAACATCTGGTTCATATCCGTCCTAATTTCAGTACCTGGTCCATCTGTGTCCACTTGGTTGGTCTCGGACAATAGTCCCCTGTTCTTTGGGTAGGAATGTACGTGTGTGTGTGTGTGAAGAGAGAGAGGATCTTCCACAAGAGGATTTAATTATATAGATGAAATGATAGAAGAAAAAGAGGAGAAAAGAGGGGAGAGAGATAAGGTGTTAGGAGTCAAACCAAGGTGGCTGCTCCTTGTTCTTCCTCCTCGTCTTCCTCTTCATTACTTTCCTTCATCTCTTCATACCCCTCTCCTCTCTCCTCGTCCCCTTTTTTCCTCTAACCTGCAACCTCTAACTCTTTCCTTCTCCTCTTCATTCTTTCTCTCTCCCTTTTCCATTTCTTCCTCCTTTCTCCTCCTCATCCTTCCCGTCACTCATCCTCTTCATCCTCTTCTTTTCTCCTCTCTTCGTTTTTTCTTTCTCCATCCCTCATTTTCATTCTCCTCTTCCATAATTTATTTTTTGCTCTTCTCCTCCTCCTCCCTCTCTTCTATATCTCCCACCACTAATCCTCATCTTCACCGCTCCTCTGTTCATTTCTTTCCTTCTTTCCCCTCTTCTGATTCCTTGTTTCCTTTTCTCCTTCCACAATGCTCCCTCTGTCCTCCCTGTCCCGTCACTAATCCTCTTGAGTGTTTCTTCCTCCTCTTTTTCCTCTCCTTTCTCTTTTCCCTTCTTTCTCTCAACCCAAATTATTCAGTTTCTTTTCCAGTCATCTCACCTTCCTTCTCCTCTATCTCCTCCTTTCATTTCACCCTTCATTTCCTTTCCTTTTATTCTTTCCTTTCCTTATCATCCATCCTCCATCACCTCCTCCTTCTGTAGTCTTCCTCCTTCCTCTCCTCCAACTCTCTCTCTCCATCCCTCGTTCGGCTCCGGTTTGGTTTCTTGTTGCTATGGCAGCAGTATGTTAATGAGCGAGTTGATCTCTGGGCTCCACTAAACTACAGCAGTCTGCTCCTTTCTGTCCTTTTCTGCTTCAGCCTCAATTTCACAGAGGTTCCTGGGCGTCGTCGACTCGACGCTGGACGTCGACGTCCCCGGTCCTCGACCAATCAGAGGTCCAGATCAGAGTGGGCGGGACGGAACAAAACCACCAGAGACATAAGACGGGTTTTTGTTGTTGTTGTTGTTGTTATGTCGTCACACAGAACAAACATGCGCCACCTCAGAGATTAATAAACAACCCATGAATCAGCTTGAATTGCATAACACATGAGTGAAAGCTGGGGAGGTGGGCGGTGTGTTTCATCACCGGTGGTCAGTGAATATCAGCAGGTACCAGCAGCATAAATATGTGGTATGAATCCAGGCAGTTGAACAGGTTACAACAGTGGGCGATGAGGGAGGTCAGCTGTGGAGACAGACGGGCCACAGGTCCAGGGAAGGAAAACTGGAATAAATAAATGGAGAAACGCAGCAAATGTAGATGTTTTCTGACAGTGTGAGAGGTTTCCTGAATGGTTTGATGAGTATTCAAACCAGTGACTTCACAGGCACCAGATCAACACTTCTTGAAGATTTCAGTGGGTGAAGAAGGATGAAGGACACCATGAAAAACTAACAGCTGATGTTGTGTTGGAAAATGCATTTTACTGATGAGTTTGATGTCGACAAGTGTCAAACCACCATGACGTCAGCCAGCGGTCTGTGAGCTGCTGTTTTATTTATCCCATTAGATAGAACGAAGGTTTAAGGCTCTTCAGCACTGCCTTCACTTTTTAGCCCGAGTTTACGTCCATTTTTATAGACAGTTGATGGTATTACAAATTTTTAGATACATTATTTAAGAGCATTTCTTCGTTGTTTTAAAGTCCGCATTGACATATTTACTGCGTTTTTCTTTGGGGGGTTGATATTCAAGGGAAAACATATCTGACTCTGACTCTGTGCACAGGGACACTCATGTGGAAACAGGAAAGGATCTTTACCCAAACTCTTACCAGAGAGCTGGAGGGACAGTGTTGTCTAAAATGTCATTTCATACAGATCAACAACGGCATGTGGACGGTTACTGTGCAGTATTTTTGACATCAATTTAAATTTTCCCTCGTGGTTATTTGTGGTGAGGTGACGGTATCATGTGTCTCCTGCTGTTCAAATCCTCTCGTTCTCCCTTTACAGAACTTGCCTCTACTGAGCAGTGGAAAAGTGCCACTGCACCACCATGACAAATTTCCAGTCCGCCTTAAATCGATTACCAAGGTCTGTCTCTTGCCCCCACCCCCTCCCAACAGGCCAGGTCAGTGGTGTGAAAACTGCAGAGGATAAAGTCTTAAACTTAATCTCAGTGTGCCTACAGCGCACAACACATTCTTTCATGCTAATCCAATATCAGCTTTACATAACACACACGCACGCACACACACACACACGCACACACACACACACACACACAGCCTTTATAGCTGGCAGTTGTGTGCAGAGAGAGAGAGATGTCTGAAAATGACTTGAAGGAACGTGAACAGGGGTTTTTCTTGTAAAGAAAATCAAGCTCAAATCCAGGAGAAAATCCAGAGATTCACTTCAAAACCACAAATCTAGCATTTAAAACCTTCCTGAAACTCTCTTCTGATTGGCTTCCTGCAAGGTTGGGTGGTGGGTCCGGTTGGGCTGGTGTTGGGGGGGCGTTGCTAAGGGCAGAAGACTGTTCATTGTGACATCACAAAGGTCTTAAAATCCAGACAGCTAGTTTTAAGGCTCGGTTTCTGAAAACAGGCTGTGAGCATTTCTCTGTGACTGAGACCTTTGATACTTTTACTGTATTAATATAGAACCTGGACCTGCTTTATAATCAAAAACCACATGGAGGTCTACCTTTAGACCGTATGGACCTTTAACATCTACCTTTAGACCGTATGGACCTTTAACATCTACCTTTAGACTGTATGGACCTTTAACATCTACCTTTAGACCGTATGGACCTTTAACATCTA
>CM076670.1:1601380-1617365 GCA_038496675.1 Rachycentron canadum | reverse complement strand
GTGTGTGTGTGTGTGTGTGTGTGTGTGTGTGTGTGTGTGTGTGTGTGTAATCACCTGACTTGGCTGATGCTGTACGTTTGTGTGTAAGAAACAATGGTCTGGCAGCGAATTTGAGGAAAGGCAATCAACACAAACAATTTATGAAGATAAGGTAGGAAGAACAAAATAGTCAGCTGTGTATGTGTGTGTGTGTGTGTGTGCGTGTGCGTGTGGTCTTCTAATTGAGGACACATGTTGATAGATTAATCAAAGCAATAATTCATTTGGATGTGGTGAATAAAACATGAATGAAGGTCAATATATTATTCAGCCACTGTTGTGGATTATTGAACCACATACATACACACAAACAAATACAGTCACACACTTGAGTAGACTCGTCAGTACACACACACACACACACACACACACACACACACACACACACACACACACACACACACACACACACACACACACAATCCATTTATTATTGAGACAGCTGTTAATATATAATTTAGCAGGACTGCAGGTATCACAGGCCCAAAGACAAAAAAAGACATTTAAATGATTCAAACGCACACACACAGTAGTAGAGACACACACATACAATCACTGGACTCTCTCTCATGCACACACATCAATGTTTCAGGGGTTTTATTGCAGGTTAAATGGAGGTTAGACACCGAAAATGAGTGAAGGCTCTGTGTTAAAACGTCTCCTTTAATCTGCAGCTCAACAAACAAAGAAGAGACGAACCAAAGCCACAAGAGAAGAAGAGAAAGAAGGAAACTAAATAATAAATAAATGATAAACCATGAACCACGACGCTGTTTCTAACAGTTTCAGACGCTGGATGAGGAAGCAGAGGACGAGGCCACAAGGGAGGACGAGGGGAAGGAAACAAGTGAGGAACAGCTGAACTTAAAGACATCAACTCTACATAGAGTTATATTATTATTATTATATTATACCTCCTCATCACTTTATTTTATCCTCCTATATTCTTATATGTATGTATCAAAGTGGACGTAGACTCTGACCATCAGGGGGCGACTCCACTGGTCGTACAAAGTATTGAAGTCTATGGGTTTGTGTGGTCAGAGGGACCTTGACCTTTGACAACCAAATTCTGACCAGTTGCTCTTTGAGTCCAAGTGAATATTGGACAGATGTAGGAGCAGAAAGACAAACAATGTGGTTATGAAAGTTACTTTGGACAAACCCTTAAAAACTCATCGTCGGACTTGATCAAATCAAACTGTTGAGCTCAGGCTCATCTGCTTTCTGCCTCTGGAAGGAAACCGCCCAACAAAAACTACTGACAGGCAAAAATTCAAGCTGCGCTTCCTCCTGCTATCTATCCATCTTTCTTTCTGCCTGCTGTTCCTCAAAATAGCTCCATCTCCCACTCTTTTAATATCAATTTCCCTCCCTCTCCATCTCTGCTTGATTGCTGTCATTTATCAAAATGTCGCACAAACTTCACCTCTTCAAAACTTCCTGTTTTTTTTCCTCTCTTCCTCCATCTGTTTTCTGTCTGCACCCTTTTCTCTCACTCTGTTTCTCTCTCTCTTGCCTCCAGACGTCCATGTTTTTCTCTTTGCAGGATACCTGCCTAAAACAAACGACACGCAGAAGGAAAAGAGAAGTAGAGCAAACAAGGAAATATATATTCCACCTCCCTGCTGTATGTGAGTCTTTTGCTGACTATTTCTGTGCCTGTTCCCTCTGTTCCACCTCTCCACCTCGCTCTGGTCTGGTTTCTTCACGTCTTCCCTCCACCTGCCGTGTCTGTCTCTCGCTCCGTCCCTCCCTCTTCCTCACCTCCTCATTTCCTGTTTGCCTTCCATCGAACCAAACCACGTAAACATCTAAAATATCACAGAAGCGATTCAGCCGACCCTCCGGCTTTAGTGACTTTTCTGTGTGATGATTAGAAAGTGAGCATCTCCATCTTCATCTCTTTCTTTTGATTCTTCCTCCCTTGTTTCTCTGCAGCAGTAAAAGAGGACAGTGAATAATTTTGGAAAGTCTCCAAACTCCTTCCCTCTGTCAGTGTTGGACGGATTAACACACACAAACACACACTCGCACATGAGCAACACTTAACGGTGCCAAGCAACAAGGTGAGGAAAGACTGAATTATGGTTTATTATTCAGCAACAAACTTGTTCTCTTTCCATCTATCTCTTCCTCTCTCTCTCACCGATTCATTTGTTCCTCCCTTTACTCATCTTCGTCTTCCTTCCTCAGCATATGTCTTACTTTCATCCCTTCTCTCAGAGCTGTAATATTATAAAACTATCAAAGAAGTCAAACCCTTCAGATGTCGTTTGCTGGTTCACTGTCCTGTGGGACACATGAGGTTTTGAGTGATAAAAAGAGCAGAAGTGTTTCAATTAGGAAGCTGCAACATCTCAATTTCTCCTCTTTCTGCAAAGAGTCAATTCATCATCATTTCCTTGATTGTTTCCCTTCTTTATTCTTGTTTAGATATTTATTGGACTCATGGAAATAAAATGTAATTATAAATTAATAATTATAAATTTCAGCTCTTATTGTAAAGAGCATTAAGTATATTTCATTAAAGTAAAACGCCTGTGAGCCTAAAATATTACCAGCAGAACCAAACCTCATCTGTTACTATTTAGTCAATAATATTAAGATTATAATCTTAATCTTTAAATTACTTCAAAGGGAACTGTACAACCCAAGACTGAAACTATCCTCACCTGATCCGAAGATCAGTTTGAGGTTAGGATCAGGTTAGGATCAGATTAGGATCAGGTTAGGATCAGGTTAGGATCAGGTTAGGATCAGATTAGGATCAGGTTAGGATCAGATTAGGATCAGATTAGGATCAGATTAGGATCAGGTTAGGATCAGATTAGGATCAGATTAGGATCAGGTTAGGATCAGATTAGGATCGGTCTGTAATAAACTTGGCCAGGTCAAATTTCAAGCTTGTGCAGTTACTTTAAACTTTTAAAAACTTCAGAGTATTTTTACATCCTCTAAAAAGGTGAGCAAGTCTCCTTTTCTCATCCATTTCTTTCTCCAATCATGCTTCTTCCATCTCTGTTCTCATCTCTCCATCACTCTCACCCTCCTCTTCCTCTCTTTATTCGATCCATCCATCCATCTCTCTCCGTCAGCCTTTACCGCTCCGTCCTCCCACTCTCTTTCCCTTTTTTATCCTCCTCTCACGAGGGATTTGCCCCAGGTTTCAAGCCATCTGATCGTTACACCGTCAGACCCCGGGGCAATGTCACAGCAGCATGTGTGTGTTTTTGTGTAGAATTAAAAGCAGGGCAGTGGTTTAACCCAGGACTCTCACTTTCACTCAATAAAACTACATTTGTTGCGTGTACATATCTCTGGTTGAGTGTGTGTGCGTTTGTGTGTTTAGCCTGTCACTGCACTCCTGAGCACTAATAAACGCCACTGATCCATACAGACAGAATTCCCATTTAAATGGCAGCTTTAATTATTAAAGGTGTTTGAAGTGAATGATGCAGCGTTGAAGGCTCAGTTCGTATAATCTCAGCATGAATAATACAGTCTGGTCTTGGGACTGGTCTTGATTTTTCTTTAGAAACTAAGGGCTGCACTAACAGCAGCACAAATATCAGCCTCACATCTGGACAACAGGCCCAGGATCAGTTTAGGATCATTTCAGGATTAGGTTATGATGAGGTTGGGACTGGTTTGGGTTAAGATCAGGCTAGAATCAGGTTAGCGTCGTTTAAAAGTGTTTGAAGTGAGTGGCGCAGCATTAAAGGCTCAGTCCGTATAATCTGAGCATGAATAATACTCTAAAACATGGAACTGGCCTTGATTTTTCTCAAAGATCAAAGATATAAAATCAGGGATTCACAGGATCATAAACATCAGCCTCACATCTGGACCTTCACTGTACTGACATCTCGGACTCAACCAGACTGGATCAAACTCTTGACCCTGCCGCGATGAGCCACTTACTCCTTCAAAGGGAAAGATGTTCACAGGAAGAGAAAACCAAAGCGTATGATGCGTTAAGGCTGATCTGAAGCGTGTGGAGTCACAATCACGTCCTGGTGAAGCCTCGTGGTTTAGAGTTACAATTACAACTGCATTAATGATAAGGGAGCTTCGTTTGTCACGGTAACCGTTGGCATGGCAACCACGCTGTCGCCTCAGTTTTCACCAAACACTCCCTCTTCCTCGCCATGTCTTCACTCCTCCTCCTCCTCCTCACTTTTCCCAGCTACACTTGTTTATCAGAGCGACCTCTTTGACGGCCAGTTAGACACAGCTCATTACTTCCTGTCAAACAGCCAATCAGATTTTGATGTTGGCTCTGTGTGTGTGTGTGTGCGTGTGCGCAATTTACCCATTAAGTTGGAACCACTGAGTCAAAACCCAAAGTTACGTTGCCGTTATGTAACGCCTCAAACAAGATGAGAGGAATCGAGGGAAGAGGTAACAAGGTGAGTGGAATAAAGGGAAGAGAAAACAAGACGAGACTGAAAGAGAAAAGTGAGGAAAGTAAATGAGGGAGGAGAAAAGAAGAAATGAGAGGAAGCAAGGAGATGAGATGAGAAAGGAGAAAAAAACAGGAGGAAACAGGAGCGATAGAAGGAAGGAGAAGAGGAGAGGAGAAGGGAGGCAACAAAAGGGTGAGGACATGAGGAGGAGGAGGAGTAGAGGGGATAAAGATATGAAGGGATGAAGGACACGAACGGATGAGCAGATTTCCCAGGAGACAGAGAGAAGGTTAAAAAGGCAAAACGGGGAAGAATGAAAGGATGAAGGAGAAGACGGAGCCGGAGAGTGTGTGTGTGTGTGTGTGTGTGTGTGTGTGTGTGTGTGTGTGTGTGTGTGTGTGTGTGTGTGTGTGTGCGCGTCCAGCAGCCTGCATTGATCCCAGAGAAAAAAGGGGAGTATATTGGAGATGTAATTTGTATTGATCTCATTGGAGAATAATGACAAGGATGTGCACACACACACACACACACACACACAAACATATATGTACACACACACACGTCAGCCTCAGACCCACACACACAGTTTGTCCTGTTTAACTCAAGGTTGTGAGGTGATGTAATGCGCTCTCCGGCCTCCATCTTGGTGGCAGCTAATTGTGTTTTAAAAGTTCATGTGTTGTTGTGTATTATAAAAATACACAAATCAGCCAGTTGTGTTGTTCAGGACACACGGACCCGGATCCAGATCGACCTCACACACTGTGATGAGGGGTCGTCTTTACGGCAGCAGAGCAGAATCTGACGTGACCCTTGACCTTGAGGTCCAACATCACAACACGCGTCACAAACACACTCACACAACGTGTGTGTTATGTAATCTGCTCTCAGAACCTGGTGAAACGCTGTGACACTGAACGCACACAGGAAGAAGATCGAAACAACCGCACAAAAAAAGAGGAGACGGACAGAGAGAGACACACAAAAAACAAGGAATCAGTTAATGAGGAAGAAAGGAAGAAAGATGAGAGAGAGAAAGGGAGGAAAAAGGAGGTGAAGCGAAGTAAAGGAAAGAAGGAAGGAGGGAGAAGGAGAGAGAACGAGAGAGGCTGCAGTTTGTAGAGGCTTATATAAGTGTACTGACTGTTCATCAGCTGTCTCCTGAGACTGACACACACAGTGTAAACCCACAAATTCAAAGACACAAGAGCATAAACACAAGATAAGAGCACAAAACCACACACACAGGGTGTCTGGAGAGGCTAATGTGGCATCTGTTTGTCAACATCTGTCGTTGTCATGGCGTCCAGGGGACAGTGCTCCTGTCTGTCCTCTCACCACTCGTCCTTGTGTCACTCCTTCTCTCCATCATCATCGTCATCATCATCCAAAGATGCCGGATTAGTGTGAACCATAAATACTGTAATTCACTGAATTAACCTGGACCTGTCTCACTTTTAATCATTTACACAAAAACTAATTTAATGGGGCAACATTATTATTATTCATATATATATATATATATATCAGGAAGAAGCTGAACTCTATATCTAAAGGATCCGTTAAGTCAAATAACTAAACTTTAAAAGTGAAGACGTAAAGAACTCCTCTCCCTGTGTCTCTCCATCGTTCTGCTTCCTGTCTTTCTTGCCATTTATCCTCCTCTTAGCTGCTCACATCACCTCCTCCTCCTCCTCCTCCTCCTCCTCTCCTTAAACCAGAGCGAGTCAATGAGGTAATGTACTGAAGTGAGGTGCCTCCTCTCCTGCTCTCCCTCCATCCTTTGCTTCCTCTTACATGTGTTTTCTTGTTTCCTCTCAGATGATGATTTAAGAAAACAGATATTTTTGTTGACATCCTAAAATCCATTAACTCCCTCTCTTTCCTCCTTCTCTGTCTCTCACTTTAACAACCGCTCTGGAATATGGCTGATTTTTGCTGACAGCTCTCTCTCTCTCTCTCTTCATTTTTTGTCTGTTTATCTCTGTTCTTCTCTCTGTTTTCCTCCCATCATCTGTTTCTGTCACTAAAGTGACTTTATTGGCACCAATGCTCTTGTGAGACAAAGCTGCCAAAGCCTCACATTTGTGTGTACAGCTGCAGACTTTAATGAGTGTTCATGAGGAAACAGTCTGACTGCAGAGTCAATGAATATTTGAATTATTGCTTCCATTGCAGCTGAATATCACTGATTTACTTTTGCATTTGGAACAACTGACACTTTCTAATGAACATATATCATGTAGACGACCTTTAACATCTACCTTTAGACCGTATGGACCTTTAACATCTACCTTTAGACCGTATGGACCTTTAACATCTACCTTTAGACCGTATGGACCTTTAACATCCACCTTTAGACCGTATGGACCTTTAACATCTACCTTTAGACCGTATGGACCTTTAACATCTACCTTTAGACCGTATGGACCTTTAATTTGTTCATTGAATGATACTCCTGTACTGGCCTTGGCACCAATTAAGCCAAACTAAATAACTGGAATTTCCTGTAATAACATGAAAAATGTAAATTAGGCATTAAAAAATATTTCCAGCACAAGAACGTGCAGCATCTCAGATATTTGACAACATACTGTAAATATTCTCTGTAATAGCTCTCTTCCTCTTCATCACCCCATCCCCCTCTCCTCTTCTGTCTTTACATCTCCCTCCTCAACAATTTGAAAATGTCTTATTATTAAGCACTGACAGCTCTCTCTTCCTCCCTGCATCCCTCTCAGTGGCTTTCCAACTCTTTACATCTTCCCATCGCGCTCCTCATTTCCTCCTCCCCTGTCCTCGCTCTAAATTTGAGAACATGTCTTATTTTAGAGCTGAGAGTTGCTCCTGCAGCCTTCACAACGCCACGGGATGTTCGGAAAAAATAAGGCTTCCTACTTTCTGTGAGAGTCTTGCTCAAAGGACGGTTCTCTGCCAGAGCTGCAGCCAATTATACCTCCCAGCAAGGTGTAGTGGATGGTATCACTTCAGTGCAGGCAAGAAAACAGACTGTTAGTCTGCTTCCTCTGAGTTTCTGTGAGTCACATCACAATATTTAATTAGTGTGTAACTGTCTTTGGTGTAATGCAGTGAGGGTTGGTGGGATAATAATGTAACTGATTTGGATCAAGGAATATTCTCGACTGCTCCACTATTAACAGCATAAAAACCCTACAGCTGGTTTCCATTAAAGTTTTATTTAACTAAATCCTCATTTCGTACATGTGGGCTGACGACAATCATAAAATATACAACACATTCACAGGAAGTCGGCTGGAAAGGCTTCACAATTAGGCTGCAGAGCTTTACAGCGCTCGTCCTTATAGGAACTGTCCATGCTAATAAAGACTGTTTGTGCTAATAAAGACTGTTTGTGCTTATAAAGACTGTTTGTGCTAATTATAGATTTTGATTTGAACTGGTTCTTTCCCAATTAAAACCAGTTTTTTAATAAACTTGATGTTGCCCCACCGGCATAAAGCAAAAGTCCCACTGTTTTTATGTTGATTTTCAATCAAACAAGGTCGATCGTGTCCTTGGTTTATGTGCAGGTGTTTGCACATCCACAGACATACACACCCGTCCCAGGCTTCGATTGCCTTTATGTTCTCATCTCGGTAAAGCAATTTGAAACCAAGCTTAAAAATGACTCTATCGATAATATAATTTTTTTCTTTTTTTCTATATATATTAAAAAAAGATTCAAAATGTATTTTACCTTCCAGTCACTGAGTATATGTTCATATCATAACATTCACATGAAGCCATTGGGGATATTGTCTCATCATTGTCTCATCATTGCTCACAGTTGTGAGCAGTAATAGAAAATGTCCCAGTCAATAAGATGTTGATGTTTAAACTACAAAATGAATGATCTATTTAAAGCTTTTTTATAAAAAAGCTCTCAATTTATATGCTAATGCCTACAGTCACCTCCCCTCGTCACCAGGCGTAGGCTACGAATTAAATCATCACCTCTGTCACTGCTAAACAAGAGCAAGTAAGCAGTTTTCACCCCTTCCTTCCTTCCTTCCTTCCTTCCTTCCTTCACCTCAGTATTCTTGCATGTAAAGTTCCTCGTAAATCTTCACCAGTGTCACCACTCATGCCCGTGCCAAAAAAGTATGTCCATCCATCCCTGCGTCCTCCTAAATCCTTCACCCAGGAAAAGCACTCCCCCCCCACACCCCTTCTGTCTTTATCCATCCCTTGAGTGTCGTTAATCTTGGTGCCTTCAAGGACGGAAAAGTCATTCCCTCCTCCTGTTCTTTGTCTTTATCGATACCCTCTTCATCCTCTGAGAAGCCTTTTGCACACATATGTTATCTGACAGTGAATTCTTGTAGTTTATCCATCTGGGTGTTGAACCTATGCAAAGCTTTCAGGTAGGAAAGATTAGCATCAAACTATCTTAAAATCATGCCCTTACTTACTCTGACTGACTTAAATCAGTTCTTCACAAAGCTTCTTTTGTGGTTTAGCATCAATAATAAATACTGCACATTTACATCTATGCAGCTAGCATTGCACAAATGTTGAATGTGCACATAAAGTATAAATCTATGCATATTCATGAGCATAGCCTATAAAAAGTTAGCTTTTTTTTTTGTTTAACATTTTTACATTAACATGACTTTTAGTCCGTCTCTAGTGCATTCGATTTTTATCTTGTGACATCCAGTGTGTTAACACATTTAGCATCCACATGCTATTTTTATGTAATGTTTATCAGACAATGTTCAAATTAGCTTGTGAACATATAAATCAGGAGGTTATGAACCAAGATCAGCTTATTAACAACACCAACAACAAAAGTTAGCGTGTTACATAAATACCTATAGTTGGTATGTGGATGACTGTTATGCTTAAAATATTAGGTTGTTAGCATGTGGCAGGTTAGCTTAAATGAAACGGCTGCTTTTAACTAAATATCAGAGGTGTTGTAATAATGTAATACATAAAACATGATTAAATTCTCAGTTCAAGGGAACAAAAAACATTTACTTTGGTATCAGAAACCGGAATTTGGGTTTTGTATTGTTGTTGTAAAGATATTTGTTTATTATCGGATGTTAAACCTTACGTCCTAGTCAGAGTTTATAGTATATTGTCATCTCATTGCCATCTGTGTGTCGTGTTTATTTTTTTTCATAATGTTTCCTTCCTTATAAAAAGCTGTGTATAATCTGGATGCCGTCAGTACTTGTGTGATCTTCACACATGTCACCACCTCATCGAGCACTCAGATCTTTACCTTTGTCGCCTCTCGTTCTCAAGAGAGTGAAAGCACTTCACTTCCCGCTCTTATGCCTCCCTGTCTCCCCCGATCCGTCTACGTATCGTGGCTGCTGTCATCCCTCCTCTCCTCCTCCTGCTCTGTCCTTTCACTTCTGCTTTCATCTGTCTGGCAGTATCCCTCCGTCTCCAAAGGCTGGAAACAGCAGGGAACAGACGGACCGACGGACGGAGGGAGATGGAGTTTGCCTTGGAGGTTTTTTCTAACTGTGTTTTGTTGTCGAACTCTCCATCATGCACTCGCTGGATCCTTCCAGCTCTATATTCTTCTCCCTTTCTGTCCCAATAAATCTGCCATCCCTGTTTGTTTGCTCACACTTGCTCCAGAGCATTATCTCACTTCGTCCTGATCTTTTCCTCCTTGTCCCATTCATCCTCCTCCTCATCTTCCTCCTCGTACCTCGCCCGCTCACTGCTTTATTCACTGTCTGTCTCTATTGTGAACATCCTCTGGCTGTCTCACTCTCCTCTGACAAGTCTCTCAATTCCTCAAAGACAAGGTACAACAGTGTGTGTGTGTGTGTGTGTGTTTGTGTGTGTGTAACAGACATAACTAGGGCAAAAGGTCCTTGTCCTCAAATGGCTGCACATTTAAATCCAACAGAAAGAACAACGCTGCACCTAAACAACACAGTGATAGTGCTAATGTGCTAAAGTTAGCATGTAGCATGTGTAATACTACCATATAATCTTGTTCAGCATATTAAGGAGTCCATCAACATTCATCCTGAATGTCATCAGGGTTTCACTTTTCACTCTAGACCAAGTGACCATGACGTCTCCTCAGTCATGCTGCTAATGTGCCCACAGCTATAATGGCTTTATCAGTTTCTGCAGGTATTTGAAAACCAAACTCGACACACATGAATGTGCAGATTCAGAAATGATACAGTTTTCCAGAATATTTGCAGACACTTAAACACAACATCTTTGTTGTCAGGTGATCAAAGAAGCTCCTTTTAAAACGTCAGCTTTTCTCCACCCGAGGAAAACACAGTCTCGGCTGAATGACTGTATTTCTGACCTTATCTAAAAAGGCTTGAGAGACTTTTTTGAGCCTGAAACGTGTGAAAAATAAAATCCTCTCTCTTTCCTGTTGCATGAATAGAAGCGGTCCAGGTCGAGCTCTTACCTCCTTTTGGTGGTACTTGATGGCCAGTTTGAGCTTGGCCAGGTCGTGGCACTGCCTGAGGTCCAGTTCCTCGCTCTGGTCGTTGTCTCTGTGGTTCAGGATGGTCTCCAGCTCTCTCGAACTCCTGGCCTGGTCCAGCAGGTCTTTGGCGAAGCGTTTGCACTGCTGAGACAGCTCCTCATACTCCTGGCGAAACTCATTCTCCACCTGAGAGGAAGGTTTATTGGTTGTGAGGGTGGTGGGAAACCTTTTCAAATGCAGTTTTCATAACTGTTTTGGTCTTATACAGTCTCCAGCCCCAGAAGACTACTGGTCAAAAATAGAAGAATTATTTGACATTAATGCATCTGAACCCTAACTGTGGAGAGGATCATTTCTGCTCTTGTTATCCAGGATAAAACTGGTGGACTGGTGACAGAAATTATGACCCGTGTAGTTTAGGATGTGGCGTCTTGAAGAATCGATGCAGAGGAGGACCGAAGCTGCCGGAGCTGGAGGCTCCTGGTGGACCAACTCTTTAATGTGACACTTAAAGCAGGTGTCTCATTGACTCTGACAGCAAGCTGGATCCTGTGGAAATAAAGCCTGGCAGAAGTCATGAGGCTAATTCAATCTCAGTCCAATAACTGGACAAACTGTCTTAACCCACTGAGACTGGATGCAACGTTCGCGTCAGTCTCCTGGACGAGACGTCTACGTGCTGCTCTTTGAATAATAACCATCAGAATAACTTTATTTATATTACACTTTTAAGTCTGGATGAGACCTACGCACACAATATATGATTATGTTGTTTTTATGCTGAAATTCATGTCAGGAAGGGAAATCTATGATGGGGGACGCATTTCCTTTGTTTTTTCAGTGGTTTTAAAGCTTTTAAATAATTGCCTTTATATAAAAGGACAAAGGTTTAAGCTCTTTAACGGTTTTTATTTCATGTTTCTATCTGCTCTCTAGCGGTTTTAGTGAAGGAAACCCCTCAGGTTTTAGTCAGGTTTTGTTGTGGAGCAGTGCTGAGGTCTGATTTCATACCTTGCTGAGCTCTTTGAGTTCCCAGCCCAGTCTGAAGGCTGTGAGGATGGGGTCTTCGCTGGACAGTGCGATGAGCGACGGCGAGGCCAGAGCCTTGTAGATGTTGAGTCGAGACCGAGAATGCCGAAGGCTGTCCACCTACAGAAGAAGGCACAGGTAAAGACGAGCAGAAACATCCAAACCCCTCCCACGTCCGACCAGGACCTGCTTCACTTTCCTCAGAGACATTAGTCAGCCTCCAGGTTAGTCATCCAGTCTGAGAGACACCTGGGCTCAAGGCGCTGAACGAACTGAGCTCACACCAAAACCTGTCAAATACCAGACCTGGTCTTCAGGCTTATTTTCTCCATCACTTATTTCCTCATTTAAAAAAGTTTCTGAAAACTTGTTTCAAACTAAACCACTGACCAAAAACACCACCATCAACACCTGCTCATAAATCTACTATCACAACGTTTTTATGTTGTTGCCTTAAAGTTAAACACTATACTGCTCGAGGTTTCTGCCTCTTAAAGGACGTTTTTCCTGTCACCAAGCGTCTGCTCTTGGATTGTTGAGTCTGTAAATAATTTGATATGGAGAAGGTCCAGACCTGCTCTATTTGGAAAGTGCCTCCTAATAACCTCTGTTGGGAACTGGTGCGATATATATTAAATTGATGTGAAACTGAGGAAGTGAAGTGAAACATTTAAAACGATTCCCAGGTCTGTTCATCATAAATCTGACCCGGATCAGAGGCTCAGAACCAGACTGGAGGTCAGAGCTGCAGCACATGGCTTCATTAGGTGTAAAGTCGAACCTGTGTCTTTAGTATAATCACACTCACCTCTGAACTGGAGACGCACTCCACGCAGTCACATCGGATCTGGTGCGGTCTGGGGATGGTGACCTACAACAATAACAGGAGGATAAAACATCACTGATACGACCAAACAATCAATACACACTTTAAACTGTCTGCTTGTTCCACACGATTGGTTTCAGTGTTGTTTTGATATTGGTTTCCAGAGTTATTCACCTTCCGCTGGACGAGCAGCTTGATGATCTCGTAGTTGTTGGTGTGAGCAGCGAGCATGATGGGAGTTATGTCTGGGGTGAACTCAGAAAACTGACTGTCCATCATCAGTGAGGGAACCTGGGAAAGAACCAAGGAACAAAAGGTTTTATAAAAGGTGACACCACCACATGACAAGGATGTGACTCCGAGGGGCTAAGACCGACATTCAGGCTTTTCTGTTTTTTCATCTCTTTGCGTTTTTCCTTCTAAAGTTGTCATTTTTAAAAATGTCTCCAAGTCTCTTCATCTTCAGAATCAGCTCAACCTCAATAAAGACTGTTCACTGTAATAGGGGATAGTAGCTCAGAGAACAAGAGGAAACTAAAAACACAGTGAATTTCTCCTTATTTTCTCGATAAAAACACTGTAAACCAGAATAACCAAAGAAAACTTCAACACAGAAAGTTCCACACATGTGTTTGTGTTGTTCTAGAGCTGATTTGAAGTTTCTCTCTTTATCTGATCTGAGTTCTGCTCATTCTTTGGAGCAGTAATGATGAAAAATCAGCTCCAAAGCCTCTAATGCTCTAAATATCTTATTGTCCATGTCTCTCTGTCTTTATTCTGTCACTACAATAAACTCAGAGCAACTTCTCCTCACTCTGAGATCAGAAAAATACAGGATTGATCCCATTGACTTTGGCTACAAGCAGCTGACAGCTAGGCCTCTGAAGGAGACACTCTGATTGGCTGTGACATCACCCACTGGAGCCAATAGGAGTGTCCCATGTAGAGACGTGACTCTAGACGTCACTATCAAAGATGGAGGATGAGAATGGATGGATAAACACACAGAAGTAAAGCAGCAATGCTCCAGTCAAAGGCTCAGACTGATCCTGATCTGAACTAACTTCCTTCAGGAGTTTATCACTGAAGTCAGTGTCACACAGGACAAATCAGGGCTTGTTAGAAAGAGCTGATTCTCTAGTTGAAGGAGAAACAAACAGCTCAGAGCATCAGGAGCAACAATGCTCTAAAGCTCTAACTTCTGTTGCTTTAATTGGGTTAAATCTACTATTTAATTAACTAAACGCTGTTTTATATTTTTGTGAAACTGGTTGTTAAACAGAAAGAAAACAACCATTTAAAAGAGCTTATTTTCTTGTGTGATACGTCACCAACTCAAAGCAGAAGACCAATTAGTCGAGAGATGAATCAAATTAAACTGATTTGAATCAGAATAAAACAAATTAAATTAGAGAAATGATTCACTGAAAGTCACATCCACTCTGAACATCAGCTGCTTCATCACAGCAACAACCAGGTGGTCGTCATTACAGGTAGAAGAGAGACACGGGCGAAGGATGAAAAAACAAACTGAAAAGATGCTGTTCTGTTAAACAATGGTTTGACTGAGGCGTTCACTGACACGCTGTAAATACCACAACCAGCTCATAACAGGTAAAACTGAGGTTTAACCCTTTAGGACCCTTCAAAGACGCAACTGATGAAACACAGTTCATCTAATGTTCATCATTATATTTAATAATAAATCTAACCTTCAAGGAATTGAACTGAACTGGGAATGTTGACCAATGGGCTTGATTTTTCAGTCATGTACAATTTCGAAGGCAAAGCCAATGATTAACAATAAAAAATTAGAAGTTTAAGCTCTGAATGGTTTTTACTTCTATGTCCTGCAGAGGCTGAGAAATAAAGCTCTGAGTTGTTTCAGGTCTGAATGAGTCGACAGAGCATCTTGTCTTGTTCCTGTGACATAAGATGAGACTTTCCTTGTGTTTTTTTTTTTTTCTCCCACTGTGACCATCCACAACCTAAACCTGTGTTAATTGTCATCATGATGTCATCGACCTGGATCACCTGCTGCAGGTATCGGAGGGTTGGGACGAGCGACTTCCAGCATGTGGTCGTCCAAGATCATTTATAACAACCACGATCTTTTAGATGAGAGGATTGATCCTTCTCTGAGGCCTGTACAATAAAGACCATGCTATAACCAACAGATGGTTAGCTTAGCTTAGCTTAGCATAAGGACGGGGGTATCAGGTAACAATATCCCCTAAAGCTCACTGACGACCAAGACGCAGCTCGTTTATTTAATCCGTACAAAGCCCAGAAAGTAGAAAGGCTTTAGTGACTTTCTGGAGTCTCTGCTTGTTGCCTGGCAACAACCGCGGCAACAACAAACCCGCCGACCATACGTCGTGGATCCTGGAGGATTGTTTTGGAGGCCGAGATGATCTGTGTGTCGATGGCTGTGAGTGGATAAAAAACAGGCGCTTTAATTCAGACGACCTTTGAACTTTGACCTTGATGAATGGACTCTGTCTGTTCGTGTCCATCAGTGTTTTTCCCCTTAAGAGGCAATAAAATAATATTTAGAATCAGACTCCGACTCCTTCGTTAATCCCCAGGGGAAATTTAGCTCGTTCCAGACGCTCCAACAAAATAGAAATATAACTACAAATATGTACAGAGTTATAACATAGATAGAACGTAAAAACTAAATAAAAGATATAACATATGTAAAGTACAAAATAAAAAAAATTAAAAAAAAAACCATAAGTAAATATTTAAACTCTTAGTATGTTATTTTTTGTGTTAGTCTCCTGTGTATATATATATATATCTGTATTTATGGTATATTCATATAAAACTGTAGTAAACAGACACAAACCCTACTTATCTATTTATAAACAGCATTTAAACCTTTAATAAATGGTTTATAACACTAATGTAGTTGTAAACAGCTACAGAACATTTTAATATTACCAATTATAATCTCCCCGATGATGACGTAGTTTGCTTGATTGCGATACTGTCATTAAGTTATTATTGATAAATGCATTAATTAAAAGTTAACGGGGGAAACAGCTGTATCACAGTGTGTTGTGTTTCATTAAATCTTTACATATTGTTAATAAAAACGACTCAGTTGGACTTTATGTTGCCAAATCTACTGTTTTTGCATGTGGCAGCACATCAGGCCTCCAAATCCTTTGATGCTAACACACACACACACACACACACACACACACACACACACACACACACACACAC